>CAJNDV010033143.1:11108-26597 GCA_905221635.1 Symbiodinium sp. CCMP2456
AGGAGGAGGAGGGGTAGTAGTAGTAGTAGTAGTAGTAGTAGCAGTAGCAGTAGAAGTAGCAGTAGGAGTAGTAGTAGCAGTAGTAGTAGTAGTAGTAGTAGTAGCAGCAGTAGCAGCAGCAGTAGTAGTAGTAGTAGTAGTAGTAGTAGTAACAGCAGCAGTAGCGGGAGCAGGAGCGGTAGGAGCCTGGGAGCCAGGAAAAAGGGTCAAAAACAGCAGTCCAAGAGGCATCTTGACCTTGAGCGGAAGACGAAGGGAAGCCGCACGTTCCAAGAGCTCGCGCTCCTGCACGGAAGAAAACAGTGCATGGGAGCCTCACAGGACCGATTTCTCGACAGATTGCACCGTCAGCTCCGGCTGGTTGAGTCTTCCATGGCAACGACATTGGAGTGCTGATACCGGCTGGAAAAATTCATTGAGTCGTGCAACTTGGAGAGAGTTCCGTCGGAGCACTGCCGTCCATGTGCTTGTGCCACGAGGCGTATAAATCAACAAGACTCAACAGAATTCGGCCCATGCGATAAAGAGAACCCCAATCCCTTCTCAGAAGGTTTTCTTCGGGTGCACTTGAATTTAACGAACCCCCAAATCCGAACACCCCTCAACTCGCCGAAAAACCCGAGAATGCCTGCCAGTGCCTCAAAACCTCAACATGCTAAACCCTAAACCCTGAACCCTAAACCCTAAACCCTAAATTGCCTCGGACCGGCTGGGCTCCACTCGAGAGGGTGCTGGCGCCGGCGCGCGGGGGGCCGGTCCTTCGAGAGACTCGGAAGCTCCAGAGCGCGGAGAGGATCCAGGAGGCCCGCAACAAGATATGGGGGGGAGGCAAAAAATAATTATGAGGAGGCTATATTAGGGTTTAGGGTTTAGGGTTTAGGGAATTAAGGCACTCTACTTCACAGGGTCGTGTATGGAGCGGCTTGCGAGCTTAAAAGACCCCTTCATCAAGAGGATGCTCCAAGACTCTTAAAGCGCTGCCCAACCCTCGAAGAGGCTCCACGCTTCCTAACTTGAGGAGGCTTTGGAGTCTCGGCGCCCGTCTGCCGTATGATAAGGCACGCATTCCGGTACTAACATGTACAATGGTAGGACCACCCGAGGGTCTCTTTTGTGGCTCTGCATCTAGTTTTTCCTTGATCTAGCAGGCGCATGGCTAATGATTCGTCCAGAAATCTTGACAAGGGATCCTTCGTAACTTAGCAGGGGCCCTACCCCCCCCCCACCCCGCAACCCAAAACAAATGCATCCTTCATTACTTCACAGGCAATTCACAGAAATCTGGATTATGGGATGTTCTGGGAAGAGTTAACAGTTAATGGATAACGAGGGTCCATCTAGCCATGCCTTGTGGAGCTGACAGAACTGAAGTGTTCTGCGCGCCTCGTTTCTGAAGTCGTGTGCAGTCTGCTCGCTTGACCAGGACCTCGGCAGCACCACGTCCTTGGCAAAGAGTCACACCCGAGGTGCTCTGAATCACAGGGCGGCGGTAGAGGCAGAGCACCAACTGAGCCAAGATGCTCTTGCGACTCAGCCCCTCGGAAGCGAAAGAGATCAGACCGCGGGAGGGCATCAGTTAGAGGGCAAAGAGGAAGAAGGACGGAGAAAAGCCAAGGCAGCAAGTAAAATCACCAGAAAGCGCAGTTACCCTGAACCCCCGCTATAATTCCTTAGTCCTCCTCTTTCTAGAACCTACGTACGGAGGGCCTCCTCGAGAGACTCTGCAGAGGATGTCCGTGCACCAACGGGCGTGCCTCATTGTCGCTGGTGCATGAATGCATATACGGTTTAGGGTTTAGGGTTTAGGGTTTAGGGTTTAGGCTTCTTCTGAGCAAGAGTGAACAAACAGCCTTCCAGACAGGCAGGCAAACATGCAAGCATGTGTAAACACGTCCCATATTTTCGCACATAAGGTTGTTGGAAGCTGTAAAGACTTGAGTCCACCCTCGCAACTTTGGGCACCCAGGCCTGGCTTGTCCAGAGCCCCGGATTGGTTCCGGAATACTTGGCCGGGCAGTAGGCCTCCAAGCAGCAAACATGCCAGGAGCATGAGAATCAATCTCACGGCCATGCTGTTATTCCTACAAGACATCCGAGAAAAACTGGGCCGCCGGACTAAATTTCGGCGGCAAATCCTGCAAAGGATATCCCAGCATGGTCGACAGGAAAAGCACTGCAGAACGAGCTCACACTCTCCTGGCCGCGCTGGATCTGTCCAGGAGGCAGCGGCTTGTCCCTGCGTCACTATCCACGACCATTGAAGTCCCGATCACTGCTGCCATCTTATACGATATCTTGATCTTCCTCCCCGTGTATAGTGTTTATATTCCGAAGAAGGCGAGAGCTTTCTGGGCGGGTACTGAGACCCCTGCGGCCAGAGTAGGTCCATCTGCACGGGCGACACTTCCGCCGAGCTCGAGCATCGTCCTGATCTCTGGGTAAAAACTTCAGGAGATCACAACTTCGAGGGTTCCGGGAGCATTTCGGCTTCGAGCTTGCGGCTTTTCGGGGGGGGGAGGGGTGGGTGGGGGAGTTCAGGTGAGTTCATGGAGTCAAAGGCTGCAAAATCAGGCAGGTCTGGCCTCGACACGGCGCAGAAGAACTCCGGTCTAGGGTTTAGGGCCGTTTAGGGTTTAGGGTTTAGGGTTTAGGGTTCAGGACCGTTTAGGGTTCAGGGGTTAGGGCTTAGGGTTGAGGGTGTGAGGTTCAGGGTCGCACAATGCTCTCCCAACTTCTTTCAACATGGACAGATGGCCGACAGAGGGCACTCCGGGCAGGCCTGATTCTGCTTCCGATGCCGTGGATCCTGCATCCGTGGTGTCAGCTTCGACGTTCGGCACCTCCTCGAATTCTTCTCGCCGGCTAGAAGCATGCTTGTAGTGTAACCAATAGGAATACAAGTACCAACACCAATACTTCTAGTCTACTAATTCTACTGCTACAGAGGAGGTCGTGGGGCCTGCGATTTTGCAGCTCACTGTTTTCAGTGTTGTTTCTATGCTTCTAGTCTGTTGGTCGTTCTTTGGAGTGCGTGGTTTGTTTCCAGCACCAACATCAACTCTGAGTTGTTACAAACCATGTGGTTTGTCCGTAAACACAAGGTTTGTTCACAAACACAGGATGTTTATGAACACTGCCTGGCCTTGTGGCACGGTAGGATCTAACACGAATACCAACACTAAAACCAATACCAATACCAATATCTCTATTTCTACTTCTACTACGACGAATGCTGATGCTAATGCTAATACTAATACACATACTGATACTGATACGAATATGCCATAACCATATAGGATCATATAGGCTTTATAAGGGAAGAAAGATGTCTATCGAAGCATGCAATGTCCCAGAAGCAACCGATGTCAGAGTTGCTCCTGCCACTTTTCCCATTGCCGCTGGGTTATTCCGAATAACGCATAACGCCGCACGACGACTGCAACTACTTCGAGTGCTACTTGCACTCCTGCAGTTAGTGCCAAGGCTACCACAAAGGCAGGCCGAGGTCCGGCCTTCAAATTGCGCTTTGTCATTGGAAGCTTTGTGCGGGTTGATCTCCGATCCTGCCAAGCCACAGAGGGAACAAAGACCTGGAATGAGGCAAACTAGAAAAGGGAGTCTGCCCCTGTGTGCAGAGTGGAACTTGGAATTGTCATCATCGTCAACATCATCGTCGTCCTTGTCGTCGACGTCGCCATCATCATCGTCAGCATCACCACTGCTAAATGGCTAGCAGCAACTGAAAACGGAGGCCACAAAGGGAACCGCAAGAAGCTCCACTACAAAAGAAAAAACACAAGAAAGAAACCGGAGAAGCAGGGACTAAAACGAAGCACAGAATCGGCCAGAGTCAATGAATTACCCTAATGCTGGTACCAAGTATTCTCATACCAGTTACCAACTTCATCTTGGCAATAACAACGTGGCGATTGGCATCATCACCCATCATCAGAAGAGTCATCATCACAGTCGGTGGCCGCTCGGAACTCCCGTCTGACACGGGCATGTGTAAACACGGGCCTGGACGGTGTGCCTGGCTGCAGTGACCATGATGCAAAGAGCCTGTCACGATTAGGCGCAACGACGTCCGCGAAGAAACATGTCCAGCTACAACAGGGGTCTAGGAATTAGGACGTGCAGCTTGGGGCTTAGGGGATACTAGTCCACACAGCGCACGACCTTTGTTTCACAAACCCGCCTGAGGTTCACAACTTCGGTTGAGTCTGGAGCCAGGCCGACGATCGGTGTCAACTCCCCCCACTACCTTCTATCTGCTAAGACTTCTGAGCCGGAAACCGGGAAAGAGGTGCCACTTCTGCGCAGGCAACAGGTACACAGTCGCCCTCAAGTTGGCAGCATTCCGACGAAAGGCCAGGAGCACTTCGCAGACCTCCAGCTTGCAGGCGGCCAGACCCTCCTTGGAGCCCAGCCTGCTCAAGGCAGCCAGGCCCATACCCAGTTTAATAGTAGCTCCATGCGTGGCACCATAGCTCCAGACAGCCCGCAGTTTGCAGGATCTGTGTTCAGGTATGGGGGTGAGGGTTGTCATCGCAGAGGTTCTGCGGAAAGTATAACCCCAAGCCAGCACGAGATTCCAGCGACTGCTGGCTCGAATCCAGAATCAACGACACATTCGAGCGACCTCCAAATAAACTAACAGCGCGCCCCGCCGGGTTTTGGGTTTTGCAGTTTTCCAAAGGAATTTTCACTTTGCGAATTGGGCTTTGCGGCTCACATGACCGAACCGCATGTTGCAATCAGTTGCCCAACACCGTCCCAAAAAGCTTGCCACCGTTTACAACAACCCAAGAAACGACCAAGCCACCACAGCGAACCAGCAAAACATGATTCGGCTGTGTTGAGATCGTGCTGTTGCCGGGCTCACCACAGGGCAGTTTAGTGAGAAAACTCACCACCCCGACAAAAAAAAAGCAAAGCAACGAAAGAATACCACGAGATATACTATGACAACCAGACGGACCAATAACAATTAAGACGGAAAATGGCACAAAGCCAAAACAGAAAACCTAAGACGACTGAACACCTGAAAGCCAAGAACGTAGACATAGCCAATCAGTTTCCGTTTCTACAACTTAAGACAGAATCACACAAACGTGTAAAAGCAAGCAAACATCGCAGCAGTAGATTGTTGACTAGATGTCCCGTTTGCCATTTCCTAATGACAACCTACAAGCAAGCACAACAGGAAAAATCACCGAATACAGCACTAAGTTTACAGCCCATTTTGTTGGAAATATGCCTTAACCAGATCAGGCCCCCGAAACAAGGGGAAAGGAACGCATTTCCCCACGTGGATTGCCAATACTTCTTATCTCAAAAGTAGCCAAGTCATTCTTGACAAACCGCCGCGATTGAAACCGGCAGTAATCACACAATTGCTACAACATAGTCAACTTGTCTGTTGCATTCACAATTGGGTTACGATCCTCAAGCGCCAGGCATGGCACCACGCGTATTGAGATGGCGATAAACTTTACCAATGTTGCGAGTTGGTACTGAATGGGGCTACATGGTATTACAAGGATTGGTTGGTGGAATGTTAAATGATGTGACGGTAATGCCGGTCATTGCCCCAAAAAGGCATGCATGGCCCAACTAAGGCTCCGTGGCGCTTGGAAGCAGGGTTTTGGCATTGGAGTTCAGGGCATGAGGATAATCTGACAATGATGGTGATCATAGTGGCGACAATAACTAGACTACGGAGAAGAAGCAATAATTATACTGTCAAGGGCAGAATTTGGTTTCACGGTGCTGACAAGTCAGGCAACCGAGGGCTTGGCTTCTGCAGCTGCTGCTGGGCATCCTCCAGCTCTTGCACCTGCCCGAAGTCGACGATTTAGGGTTTAGGGGTTTAGGTTTGGGGGGTTTAGGGGTTTAGGGGATTAGGGGCTTAGGGTTTAGGGGTTTAGGGGTTTAGGGGTTTAGGAGTTTAGGGTTGAAGGGTTTGGGGAAGTTCCGGAACTCGAACATCGCCAGACGCTGTGACCTTCATCATGCGGCACAGAAGTCCTGCACCGATCTACGTAAATGACCACCACCGTCATTGTTCTGACGGCGCATCAATGTGTGGCTGATTTAAACAGGAGTATGTAAAACACCAGCAAAAAGAGCAACCACAGTGACACTTATATCGACTACACTGATGTGTGTAGACATATACTCATACATATATACATATACATGTAACATGTATGTCAATGTATGTGTTTACGTATGCAGCTAGACAGATAGATAGACAGAAGCAGAGATGAACAGACAGGCAGCTGGACAGACAGACAGACCGACGGACGGAGAGACAAAGAGAGAGAGAGAGAGATAGATAGAAAGATAGACAGATAGATAGATACATAAACAGATAGACAGATACACAGATAATTAGACAGATAGATAGACAAATGGATAGATAGAAGCCCATACCTCAAAAAATACCCCGAAGGACCGCCGTGAGCCTTCAGCTTCGAGCCCTGGCAAAGCTTGGCGTCTGCCAGGTCCAGGGTGGCCCAGGCCTGAGCCAACCTCTCAGAAGACTTCTTGGAGGTTCATGGGTAGTTATAAATTATAAATGAGGTATAAGTAGGGTAACTGTACTTATAACCCATATTAGGGGACTTATAACTCCGCTTATAACTACCCATGAACCTCCAAGTTGGGGTTAAGAGTTCCGGACTTAGGGTTCCGGAGTTTAGGGTTTAGGGTTTCGGAATTAGGTTTTAAGTTCAGGGTTTCGGGCTTAGGGGTTGTTCATGCCTTGCTGCTTTCATTTCGTGACACGTCCAAGCGCAGCTCTGCGGGTCCTCGTATTGGTCTTTCCGTTGCGATTTCGCTACTAACACTTCCTAATACTGATTGTCATACCAGCACGATCATTATACCCACAATTGCTTCAAGAAAGTCGCCAACTGAGTTATTTGCAGCACGGGCCCCAAAGTGCTCAAACACAAAATTTAATAGCCTAGGCAGAGGTGGTAAGAGTTCCAGTTGGAATAGCAGCAGTAGTAGTAGTAGTAGTCGTAGTAGCAGTAGCAGTAAGTGGCAGGAGCCGTAGCGATAGGAGTAGTAGTAGTAGTTGTCGTCATCGTCGTAGTGGTGTGGTACTAGTAGTACTAGTCGTCGTCGTCGTCGTAGTAGCAGTAGCAGCAGCAAAATCAGCAGCAGTAGTACTACTACTACCACCACCAGCACCACGACGACTACTACTACTGCTGCTGCTGCTGCTGCTGCTACTACTACTACTACTACTACTACTACTACTACTACTCCAGTACTCCTACTCCTACTCCTACTACTACTCCTACTACTACTCCTACTCCTACTCCTACTCCTACTCCTACTCCCACTCCTACTCCTACTCCTTCTCCTACNNCTACTACTACTACTACTACTTACTAAACTGCTAGAGTACTAAGTACTACGACTAGAGCACTAGAGCAGAGTGCTGGAGTACTGGAGTACTAGATTGCTAGTACTCGTACTCGTACTAGTACGCGTACTGGTACTGGAACTGGACCTAGAATTTTCACTTATACTACACAGGTACCAATACCAGTACTGGTACCAGTACTAGCCTCCTGCTGGAGAGGAAAAGCCATCACCTACCCCTCCATGATGTACCCGAAACCCCAAAATGGCGAGGAAAGCGAACGGCCGGAGATCGTCGAACAACCTGCCTCTTTCCAGACTTGGAGGCCACGCTGAGGCGGTCGTGGATCTCCTGGGTTCATGTGCTCCCGCTAGTGGTTCAATGCATGTCCTCCTCCTGCTCCTACTTCCTGTGATAAGTTCACCACCTACTCTTGTCGTTGCCATCGCCGCATTGCAGAAAGAATGCAATTTTGTTATTAATGGTGCTGCTCTTTGTGTTTGCCTTCGGGCCCGAAAAACCGCCCTCGAAACCCCGAAGGCATGCAGGAGGCGGAAAATCTTTGGCGCAAAAGGCTTTATGGTGAGCCCTCTTCGTGGAACTCAGACTCAAAGCCTGAAAACTCTACACGCCGCTGAAAGCTCCTTCTACAAGCTAGTTGCTCTGAGACTCCTCCAGGTCCTGCATCGTTCCGCCATAAAGATGCAGCCTAGCAGCTCTTGCTGGGCTAGCTTGCGCGCTGGCCCACGCAAAGAGTTGCAACAGCTGCACATACTAGCAACGGTAAGAGGCGGTGGCAGAAGTAGAAGAAGAAGCAGCAAGACTTGGTGAGAGCAGCAGATGCAGCAGTGGCAGTATCTGTTGCAAGAAGATTAGCAACGAAAGATGTGGGACTAAACTCGTGGTCTTCAGCGACATCCAAGCACTATGTGATTATACATACGATCTAGTACATCAAGATGCAATGTAATGTAGTCTCATAAAGTATAACATGAGAAGACAATGTAGCATGGCATGTTAAACTTATTCAACTGGGTGAGGAGGATCAAAGCTTCGGAGGCCTTCGAATGCCCGAAGCAGCATCGGTAGCTCCAACGTGAACGCCGCTCTGCTTGGCGAAGGCCAGAAAGTCCCCTATAGCCTCGGTAGGTCTGAAAGGCTCCGGCACTGTTTTGCGGCACTTGTGTTTGCTAATGTGCAACTGGCATATGCTGAGCCTGGGACAGTCAAAGCTTTCGCCCCCTGGGACGTATCATTACACATGGCATGTTCTCAGCCAGCGCCCTACAAGAAGCACACAAACGCAAGGCGAAACAACTTTCCAGCCGCCTTGGGCAGTGAGGCCATCGTAACCATGAGCAATGCGAATGCTTCCTGCCACCTCGCCAATTCTGGGTTCACGGTTTACGGTGGATACGTAATTTACCAAAGATATACCTTCGATGTGGCAGTTCCTGCGAAATGATCTGGCGCTTGCTCTGACTGGCTTAGACACGCACCCTTTTAGAACCCCAATCCTTCAACATGCAGGCCTGTTCTTCTTCTGCTTGGCCCGTTCCAGCAGCGATTGGGCCTGTGCCGATTCCTGGAGTCATATCCGGCACCGAACACCAAGCCTGCATTTAGAATGATCTGGGTGACAACGGACGCCTAGCTCGCACGGCTTTCTGAAAGTGCGGCAGCGTGCCGCACAACTGCTCCAAACCTCCCATATTCCGATGTCCTGTAAAGGAAACTGCTGCAGATTGACGTTTAGCTTGATGGCAGTAAAACACCCACAGATGCACGCACAAACACACGCACAAACATAGAAAATCACACGTCAGCGCCAGGCACAAAGTACCAGTCCTTTGCCGCCTCTTGCGCCAACCCCAGCAGCAGAGCCTTGAAATCGCGAAGCAGCACCAAGATATACCAAGAGCGAGTTTTTGGCATCTAGGGTCTGTCAGCCTCTAACTCTCACCCTTGTCTGATAATTCGTCCTTGCACCTCCGCAAACCTTCAAATCACATCTTGCAATTGAACTGGAACGACGCCCTTTCAGCGCCCTGCAGGAATCGCTCCAGAGAACGGTGGTATCCCCGTACAACACTCAATCAACTTGATTCTGCGATGGAGCAGTCTCACCCCAGGTCGCCCCGATCTCCCGCAGCACTGCCAGTGCATCTTTCGACTCCTGCGCCAGGAGTTCGGGCACGGCAAGAAAGCGCTGGCTGACAGCGGCCGATTGCAAGGGACAGCCGAAACTGCAGAAGAAAAGCACCAGCAACGACCATCCTCACGTGTCACTCACATACACCTCTAGTATCTGTAGCAGGGGGTGGGAGAAGCCGCAACACAACAACAAACTGAATTCTGCATTGACAGTGACATCCGGCCCCAAACCCGCGTCAAGCGCCTGGTGATTCATGAGCTGGGCCTTGACCAAGGCCAGAAGCGCAGACGCCTGAGTCAACATCCCGAAACATCCCGAGACAAAGAGAAGTTCAGGACAGCTCCAAATTGCATTGATCGTTGAGAAAGCAGTAGGAATAACATCAGGAGCAGAAGCAGCAGAAGCAGCAGCGCGGCAGCAGCAAGAACAGTACCAGGCTCGGCAACAGAAGCATGGCGTGGCTAACGGCAGACAGCAACATCACTACCCACTACTCCAGGCCTTCGAAAAGTGGCTGTCGAAGCCATTGGCGACAGCGACGGCCTCACAAGTACCGCGGGTTGCTTTTGGGTTGGGCACTCTTGAGCATTTCCCTTCCGTCTTTCGGCTGGAGCTTTCGCAAGTCCGTAGCAGTTCGCACATAAGCTTCGGATGCTGCCTCCTCCGCACGACTTGCTGCACCTTTGGCCTCAGCACACGCTTTAGGACTGAGCACGATGTTGCTAGAACTGGGTTCTTGTTGATGAAATTTTATCGCATATCCTTCATAGGTTACTAAAATATACTGTACTATAATCTACTCTACTATACTCACCTTTACTCGGCTATACGATAACCGGCTGTACTATACAAGCCTTCAGAAGAGCCCAGAAGAATCTGCCAAGGACCGGTCATCACCTAAGGCCACGTGCGCGTCAACACAGGCACAAAGGGCCAGGAGCTGCACAGCCTCGTCAGGAATCACTCCCATGGTATGATACATTATAGTAAAATATACTTTAGCATAGCCTAGTAAAGTATAGTATGCTAATGTAAACTACAGTAGGGTATGGTATAGTACAGTATAGCATAGTATAGCACAGTGTAGTATAGTATCGTATAGTCGAGTCTAGTAGAGTATCTGAATCTTACACTATATTCTAGCATCTTGCAGCATCTTATAATATATATATATATATAATATAATATAGTTTAGCACTTGGCGAGAGCTGTCTTTCGTAGTTTACGCCCTCATTTCCGAGGCCCAGGGTCCCGCGAATGGTTCTAGATTCTAGACGCAAACGCTGCCAGCTGGCAGTTTGTTGCTGAAGCATCCTCCATTTTCGAAAAACGGGTAAGAAGCGGCAGGAGGAGTACTACTACTACTGCTACTACTACTACCTACTACTACTACTACTACTACTACTACTACTACTACTACTACTACGACTACTAGTACTTGGTAAGTATTGGTAATAGTCGTCGTCGTCGAAGCAGGTGGCGGCTGTCTTGCGAAAAGTGTGAAGGCAGCGAGCCTTCTCTCCGCGTGCAGACTCCAGAGCTTCGGTGGCACACCTGAGCCGAACCCTCTTAGGGTTCAGGGTTTAAGGTTTAGGGTGAATCCTCTTCAGGGTACTATAGGGGCCTTAGTACTTGGAATAGGGTTTTGGGAGAAATTATATTAGTATATACGACAGCTTTAATGAGGAACCCCCATCCCTGAATCCCTCGCCCCCAAAACAACACACAGAATCTAAACCCCAAGTAAACAGAATCCCCTTCACAGGGACCTCACAAGTCGTAAACCCCGGAGTCTTTCTGAGAAACCGTCGACCCGGAACACTAAACCCTGCAAGAAACCCTCATAGAAGTCTTTAGAATGTCCCTCGTTACAGTAGCCCTTGCTGCAATGCCCCTTGCGACATCCCCTGTCATACGATCCCTGATTATAGGTGCCCCTTGTGATAGCCTTGGTCATATCCCTTCAAGACCCCTAAGACTCCGCTAGAAAAACATGGGGTCCCAGGGGCTCGAGGGCCGCTTCAGGATCATCCTGCTGGCAGCTTCTTTGGTGGTCTGCTCTTAGGGTTTAGGGTTTAGGGTTCTTTGGTGTTTGCCATGATTCAGAGACGGGGTTCGAGGATGCTTGAGATTTGTTGTTAGGTTCTGGGCTCCAGGTTCTGGGATTTTTTGATAGGGTGGCGACTGTAGGGCTTAGTAGAGGCTTCTTCTCAGTCGACATGCATATATGCTAATATGGGCGCTGTCAATGATTAGAACAAGGTTCCTGTAAGGGTTCAAGGGCTACTTCAGGGCTACTGCAAGGGTGCAGCTTTCGGAACAACTTGGTCGGGGCCTGTTGTACACCATGCCCAAGTAGAGATCTCCATTAAGGGTTCGAACAGAGCCGGCAAGGGCTTTATGAGGTCTATAAGAGCTACTAGTAGAAGGGCTATTATTGAGCTATCGCCCACCCAAGAGCCAGCACTCATTTCGACATCCACTCCTTGTTCAGGCGTAGGGCTTGTCACCGTCTGTGTTGTTGCTGCCGCTCTTTCTGTGGTTGTTGCTGTGGCATGGTCGTCGCTATCTTGATGTCACCATGGCGAAGTAGCTATGTTGTGTCTGATCAGAACTATCAACGTGCGTTACCCTTCCTTATTTCGGTTACTGCTGCCGTTCCAGCTTCCTTTTTAGCTCTGACCGTGGTAGTCCGAAGGTATTTGTCGTCTTCTTGCTTCCTCCCAGCAAAAGGAACTGGATTTCTTTCTCGCAGATTTCGGCCCGCAAACACAAGCAAAACTCAAACATCGATATCTTTTTCACCTTTTAGCGCCAACTTGATTTTATCCGATCTGCCTTGGCAGTTTAAACTGCCGAACACCTATTTATAGATCTTGTTCTTACCAACACCAACGTAATAGACTCAAAACATATCACGATACACTGTAACAAATGCTAAAATCACCGTGTACGCCCCTATAAGCCAGAAACAAAGACACAGTTTCAAAGTAGTGAGTTGAAGACTCAAGCCTGGCGCAGTAGCGCGCCCGATCTGGCGACGAGGGATGCTTGGCTCATCGTGGACAAACTGCGCTTCTTGACGACCAACTTGGAGGTTATGGGTACTTATAAGTGAGTTTATAAGTCAGGTTACTGTACTTATAACCCATATTAGGGGACTTATAACTCCACTTATAACTACCCATGAACCTCCAAGAAGGTATACTCGGGTTTCGGGTTTGCCACGTTAAATCTTGGGGGGCTTCGGGGCCACTAGCATTTGCGGAATGCACCACCTAGTGGCTTGGGGCAACAAGGCACCAGGTTCGACGATGAGCAAGTGAGGTATGTGAGGAAATGAGAGGAGAAGGATGGAGAAGGGTGATAGTGATGATGCGGGTTCACGTTGAGCTTGGGATGCTAAAGCCAAATGCCTGAGCCATGCAAAAGGGACACACGAGCTCACTCCAGAGACGCCTCCGTACAAAAATGGCATCTTAAGCATTAGGGTTACGGTTGAAGGTTCAGGATTGACCTTGCATGACATGGATAGCATTCCGCCTCCTTTTTCAGTCAAAGCATAGAAAGCCTTGGGCGTCTTCCGTCAAACCAGGATCAGGAGTGCACGAAGCCTCCTTTGGGCTCGTGTGCGATCCCGGCCAGTGCAGTTCGTGCAATTTCGCTTGAACCCACCACTGCGACCGTAGCTACATTACAACAGCTTTTGCACCTCGTGCTGTTGTTTCGCTATGTCCCGGGCTGCGGTCACGCAATCGTAAGTTGTCTGAGCGAGGATTCTGCTGGTCCAACACCGGCTGCTGCTTCCTTCAAACTCGCTGGCCCTTCCACTACCAGTCACATCACCTTTGTGATGATGCAGAAGCGCATGGGCCAAGTAACGGTAAGATCACCGGCAGAATTGCTTCATATGTACAGCAGCAGACACTACTCTACGGACGATGCCACATTCAAACCGGAAGCCGTCCGCCGATTCTCCTCAAGACATCCTGCCTCCCACATGAATCGCCAGAAGATCACCTTCCAGCACGATGCCGCTCAGAATCCTGCATAACGTACCACAAGTCATGCGACGGACCGGCACTTTTTACCTCTCAGATGCAGCACTATCGAAACTGCATTCGCAATCCCACCCCCGTCCTGCCGTCCGTTCCGATGACTACTTGCCGAGGACACCTTTTGCGGTCCCATCCCCGCTGCGTTGGCAGCGATCCGAGGTCGCAATATCTGCCACTCGGAAGTCCCACGTCAAGGCCATCCAAGAGCCAGTTGCCTCAGTGAGGGGAAAAGGGCTCAGAGCCTGAGCTGGCCGAGAGTGCGTAGGACACGACCCCTTCGCCAAACGCCCCGAAAGATTCCGGCGGAGGCATCCATCAGTCAGCAAGTCATGCTCTCCGAGTTGCCAAGATGTCCCCATTCGGATTGCAGTTGCGTGTTGTAGCCACGGACGAGCGCGGCAAAGCAATCCTGCGAAAGAAGCGGTCTAATGCAGGACCTCGATTCTAGCTTCTGGCTTGCGGGGTGGAAATTGTATTCTTCTTCTTCTTATCTCGCCAAGCCCTGAAGGAGCCACCACAACGATGCAACCGCGACAGTCACGTCAGCAGCAGCAGCGAAATCATCAAGGTAAGCGTCAGCAACAGCATGGCAATCCAGCATCACGACTTTCGCCATGATCGAACCACCATCTGCGATGACTACGTCGAAGTGACAGTTCAGGTAACATCGATAACATGCCTGGGAGCAGTAGCCACGGAAAGAGCATCCACCAAACCGCTCAGCCCCAGAAGAACACAACCTTCCAACTGCAGTCCTCGCCCGCGCGGAAGGCCAGCCGACCCGCGAAGACTTCGGGCGCCTTTCGCTCAGACCGAGGACCCAGGAGAGCCAAAGAGAGCGCAGCTACACACTTGCCCAATGCTTCGGCACGCGCCACACACTAGCGTTAGTACCATCATCCTCTTCTCATTATAATCGTCGCAATTGCCATCGCCGTGCTTATCCTCATCGTCGTCGCCCTAGCAAATCAACCTCATTTTAGTCTTTGTCGTCATCGTGAGACCACTGGTATCATTCTGGTTTTGATTCGTGCAAAGATGCTGTCATAAAGACCGGTATGACAAGACGTAAGGCAAAGGACTGCACCATCAAGGTTGCACAAAGCGAGAATGATACTACAGCTCGTCTCGGCTTGCATTCTCACCTTACATCTACAGGTAGGACTATTCAGCGGAGCAGCAGCCTCGTCGTCTAAAGGTCCGATGACTCAACACTACGAGTACTGAACTAGACTAGAAGCCTTGCGAGGGCAAGACTCATGCAGGGAAACTTAGTAGCACGACGACGACGACGACGACGACGACGGCATTTGCTGCCAGTGCAGCTACTGCTGCTACTGCTGCTATACTGCTGCACTTCCTACTAATACGACAACTACCACGACTACTACTACAACAACTACCACAAACGTTACCTCTTTCACTTGTGACTACCACAGCTACTGCCACTACCGCCGCCACTACGAGTGCCACTAACACCCACGAAAGCAGAACCTCTTTCTCGTGGTGGCAAATACGTTGTTCTCACGAAGCTCAGTCTGTCCAGTGTAAGCATCACCTCTATCAGTGTGCTCTACTTGTAAGAACGCGTCGTCTGCGTTGTGGAAGGACTCCCAGAGAAGATGTTCTGCGCGAGTCTTATCGGCAGATCTTTAAAGGCACTGAAATGTCAGGCTTAGCTGCTTCCAGTGCTCCTCCCGGTCCCTCCCCTCCCTGAGAGTCTTCCTGCTTCTTGGGGTCGGGTTACAGGGGGCCTCAATGATTAGCAATGCTATTCCCGATTCCCCATGTTCTCTCATATGTGATCGGATATTCAGGCTTCCGGGTTAGTATTCGGTACTATAGAGGCTGCGAAGAGGGATACTGATCCCCAGACCCTAAAACCCTAAAACCCT
>CAJNDV010033144.1:0-34615 GCA_905221635.1 Symbiodinium sp. CCMP2456
AAGACGTTCTCGAACGTTTGCGCCACGGAAGGAAGGAAGGAAGTAGTGGTAGTGGTAGTGGTAGTGGTAGTGGTAGTGGTAGTGGTAGTGGTAGTGGTAGTGGTAGTGGTAGTGGTAGTGGTAGTAGTAGAAGAAGAATCTGAAGGGCAGACCCAAAGCTTGCATGTACATGCATATATATATATATATATACATATTTATATATATATATATATTGTCTTTAGTACTACCATGATTATTTCTAGTAGTATGATGTATGTATGTATGTACGCATGCATGCATGTTTGCATGCATGCATGTTTGCATGCATGCATGTTTGCATGTATGCATGTGTGTATGTGTAGGTTTATGTATATGCATTACTATGTGTATGTGCATGTGTATTTGTGCGTATTTATGTGTATTGTACATGTATAGGTATATGCATATGTATATGTATATGCAAAATTACAAGCACATGCAGAGACAGACACAGATGCAGACATAAAGTGGAACATGCGTACATACGTACATGCAAACCCATACACACATACAAACATTCACAGTTCTATACGTACATTTGTACCAAGGCACATACGTATGCAGACATAGGCAGGCATGTATGTATGTATGTATGTATGTATGTATGTATGTATGTATGTATGTATTTCTGCACATGGCCTAAACCCTAGTCCCTGAACCCTAACTAATACTTTGGTAGTTTGAATGGTGTGGTCGATGCTTCTGCGACTAGTGCTGCATCGCAGGTGTGCTCTATTGTGCGGCTCACTGCTTCTAGACGCCTACTTTGTTATCATTATTGTTAGTCTTCAAGCAGTATCATTATTATTATGATTATCATGTTCAGATGATGATGATGATGATGATGATGATGATGATGACGATGATGACGATGATGATGATGATGACGATGACTATTACTGCTATTATTATTCTTATTGTTATTATTATATGTATTGTTACTATTCTTCTTCTGAATTATTCTTATTGTTATTATTATATGTATTGTTACTATTCTTCTTCTGAAATATGAAATAGCCTGTGAATTGGATTGGGGACCCTTCATCACTGCTGTTTGTTCTTGGAGTTTCTGGGTTCGCCTCACCTGCAAGGCTTGTGTTCGTTGCAGCTCTGCTTTTAGCACTCAGCTCCCGTCACGCTGAGTATACAATGCCAGAAGAAGACGATATATCTTTCTCTGCCCTTAAACCCAACACGGAAACCTCATATCCAGAGCCCCAACCTTACCCCAACACCCCAGAGTCCGAAATTCCAAAGCCCGTAAACCCGCCGCACATCCTAAAGTCCCATGCCACAGAGCCTCCCCGTGCCAATGGGACGACCCAGATGCCTTCCGAGATCCCTCGGTGTTCAGGATGTACGGAACTTCAGGTTTTAGGATTTGGAGTTCAGGGTTTAGGGTCGAGTGTTTTCGGCCGTATTTTCCTGGTGGTTGGGCATGTTGAACGCATGAATCCCGAGCCATGGATGCGGGCCACGATATCTCCGCCCCAATGTGGGTGGTGAGAGCCATGGACATCATCCGCATGTCGGGCACCCCGAAGCATCACCAAGAGCTGAAGCAGATGGGACTTCTGGCGCCTTGTCCTGAACCTTGAGCTCTGACGTCCAAAGCCCCCTCGACCGTAAACACAAACATCCAAAAATCAAACCCTCAACCCTAAACCCCAAATCCTAAACACTCCGCCGAAAAGGTGTTCTAAAAAAGCCTAAACCCCTAAACCCTAAGCCCTAAACCCTATGCCCTAAGCCCTACACGCCAAAACCCTAAACCTTAAATCCTAAACCCTAAACCCTCAACCCTAAACCCTCAAAAACCCTAAGCCCTAAACCCTAAAGCCTAAATCTTAACCCCTCAAAAACCCTAAACCCCAAACCCTAAACTCTAAATCCTAAACCCTAAACGAGCTGAAGCCTGACGTTTTTGGGCCCGGCATCCCGATCATCGTCGCACAGCCGTACTCGATGCCGGAATGTAGGGTTCAGGATTTCGGGGTTTTGGGTTTAGGGTTTAGGGTTCAGGGTTTAGGGTTCAGGGTTTAGGGTTTTAGGGTTTAGGATTTAGGGTTTAGGGGTTTAGGGTTTAGGGATTAGTACCCAAAGGCTCCTCCTATGTACCTATATAGTACAAGAATGTAGGGTTTCTATATTCGGACTTATTCATGTGATTTAGGGAAGTAATGACCCTAAAACCTAAACCCTAAACCCTAAACCCTAAACCCTAAACCCCCATTACAGTACATAGGATCCTTTGGGGCCAATCTATAATGTTGGCACCACGCAAACCCGCCAGATCCGGCTTATAATAATCAAGACCGCCTGGGTTTAGGGTTTAGGGGTTCGGGTTTAGGGTTTAGGGTTTAGGGTTTAGGGTTTAGGGTTTAGGGTTAGGGCTTATAATAGTCAAGACCGCTATACTATAGTGATCTATAGCATACTATAGCCCTAAGGGGCCATGTACCCAAATAGTATATACATTAGCCCCAAAGTACCTATATAGGGACTACATTAAGGCCATAGTATATACTCTTTGGGTACATGGACCCTTAGGATAGTCTACGTAGTATCAGGACACCCCTTAAAAGGGGATTCCTCTGAACCCTACTTATGGCTCTATTAAAGGGGACATATGACATATCCCCAAGGGTCCCCCTAATCCTAACTCTTACCTGTACCATAGTTTCATGTCGGAGTGTTCTCCACCAGGTAGCTCGCGACCGAATACACTTCCTAGTTTAGGGGACGATGTGAGCCAGAGGACGGAAGGAAACTGTGGGTGTCAAGTCGGCGATTCACAACAACAGCAACACACCAAATGCTGTATGAGCAGCCGGTTTAGGGTTTAGGGTTTAGGTATGAGCAGCCTCACGCGATTACTACGCCACTTCCATATAAGGAGCAACACCTTCCTAGTGGCTAATCTGGGAAAGGTGTTTAGAACTTCGAACATGTAAAAATAACTTGCTGCTGCAAGTCAGGTACGCCATGAGCGTCACCACTTCACAATTTTCGTTTCTTGGTGGCACTTGGCACTATGGCACCTTTTCAAGCATCGGATGTACTGCGTATTCTTGCAGGATGGAGGGAGGTAGCAAAGCTTTGCAACTCCATGTGCCAGAGAGCCCAACACTTTCAAACTGGGAGTATGATACAATCCAGGGGAAAGCTCGACATCATGTGTGATGTCTTCCTAAGTTAGGAGGTACGGGGCTCTGGCATTAAATGCGGGCATGATCGGTGCTCCAGGCACCCCAATTTAGCAAGCTACAGGGGGCTGAATAAATGGTACTATGACTCTTGACCTAAACCCTGAACGCTGTAAACCCTGAACCCCAATCCCCACCCAAGACGCTGAACCCCAAACCCAAGCCAGTTTGCTATCAGAAAATTCAATATTGTCAACAGAAACCGAAAACCCCAAATCCTGTAACCCCGGAACACCCTTGTTAGGCCAGGCTCGGGTGCGGGCCTAATCTTTATACTGCAGTATTATGGCTCACGGCATTTGCCTTGATACAGTGGTATGTGGCTCACAACAGAAAGTTTCATACGGCTTCATAGTATGATTTAGCGTTTATGTGTTAGTTCAAAGGTTCATGGGCACTCTGGATGCATTCGCCGGGCCTAGCTCTAAACCCGAAACTCTATTCCCTAAACTCTAAGCCCGAAAATGTTTGAAAAAACCTAACACCACAGCCCTGACTCTGACGCCTGTACCCTGAAAAAAAAAAAGCTCAGGTGTCTCATCAATGGTTAGGAGGAGACCACCCCGACCCCCATGGACTTCAAGTGGACGTTCTGCGTCAGGCACGGGCCCAAGTCATGCTGAGGTTTAGGCTTTAGGGCTTAGGGTTTAGGGTTTATAATTTAGGGGTTTAGGGTTTAGGGTTTAGGGGTTTAGGGGTTTAGGGTTTAGGGTTTAGGGTTTAGGGTAGGCGAGCCCGGTACCCCATGACTAAGGCCGAGAATTACTCTGAATCACACTGGGAGGCCCTTTGTAATGTAAGGGTGCTTAGGGTTTCTGTGTAGAGAGGTGTTTATGCGCTGAGGAGACACTATTCCCTCAGAACACCCAATCCAGTTTAGCGTAGCCTGCTTGATATAGAAGCCTAAATAATTGCCTATACTATTGTGGGGGGTTCCTTATTATATTTGTAGGATAATGGCTGTGGTACTAAAGCTACCAAGCAGGGTTTCGGGGCAGGGTTCAGGATTCTAGCAAGCAGATGGCTAGTTGAGAGGCCGGTATTTCTAAACTCGGTCTGTTTTTTGATCCCCATACGGCCATGTCATCGACCCTCAGCCCCAAACCCTAAACCTCTACGTGGGTAGTTTTCAAAATTAGGGTCCCTTGTAGGGTCCTTTTTATAAGGTGCCGTACTATGTTGGGGACCTCAAAAGGGACCCTAATCTAGAGAACTACCCGCGTTATAGTTGCAGAGCCAACCACCCAAAGGCCGTCTGCTGAAGAGGAGACCTCCTGAGGCCTAATTCCAACACCCCAAGCGGGTTTAGGGTTTAGGTCTTAGGGTTGAGGGTTTAGGGTTTAGAGGACCTTAGATTTAGATATTCAATACAACTGAACAAGAAATCCCCAAACCTTCTCACAAGCAACACCGTAGGCTAAGGCCGCGGCAGAAAAGAAATGCCAAACCTTAAAATCAAACCAACTAGACCCACCATCCCTAGACTGCGTTATTTTCTTAACATGCGCCAAGCCCAAAGCCCGGAGCTTTAAAATCAAGTTGAGTCCTATACGGGCCGGAATAAGAGCAGTAGTATTCAGTATTCCCTCATCGTTTGTACGGAGCCCTCATAGTTTGTATGGAGTTATGTGCAACATGCTCACCAGAAAACCTTGTTAAGCCCTACTCTAATCTAAACTACTACCCATATATTCTGATGATTAGTATAAGATGCTGAAGAGTCTAGAAACCCTAAACCCTAAACCCTAATGTAATACTCGTTCCTAACAACCCCTGCGGTTTCCTTTTCTGTAGGGGGCTCCGTTTTTTTTTGGGAGGGTTTAGGGTTAAGGGGATCCTTTAAGGGTCCATGTACCCATATAGTATATACTAAAGCCCCGAAGTACTTAAACCTGGACTACAAAACAGTGACTAAATAGGGACTACATGAAGGCCAACGTGTATACTAGATGAGTAGTTACATGAACCCTTAGGGAACGGACCCCTAAAATGACACACATGTTCTGACCCCTGAAGCCCCTGTACGAACGTTAAACCCTAAACCCGAAGCCCATAAGATCCGAGCCTTGCAACCCTAAGCCCTAAGCCCTAAACCCTAAACCCTAGAACCCCTAAACCCTAAACCCTAAGCCCATAAGATCCGAGCCTTGTGTTTCAGAGGCCCTGAAGAACATCATTGAGGGCAACGTCCAGGCCAGAAGCTCCCTCAAAGGTGTATGAGTGTACCCTAAGGGTCCATGTACCCAAATAGTATATACTTTGGCCGTAAAGTAGTCCCTATATAGGTACTTTGGGGCCAATGTATATACTATTTGGGTACATGGACCCTTAGGGGTAGGGACTAGGGTTTTGGGGCCCTAAGGGTTCAGGGTTTAGGGATTTAGGGATTTAGGGGTTTAGGGTTTAGGGTTTAGCCCGAAGGGTTTAGGGCTTCGTTTTTTTTTGGGGGGGGGGAGCGGGGGGGGGGGGCAAATCATTACGAATGCTGGTGCTGGTGCCTTCGATGCCTTGTTTCAAGTGTACTCTGCCATACAACCCCCCTCCCCTTCCAAGAGGAAATCCCATGATTAAGGGGCCTCTTCTCAGTGTTAGAGTCATGAGAAAGGGGGGTCAGGATTTCAAAAACGGTGTTTGGGATATGTTATAGTGCAACTGTACTGGGACTTGTCGGAGAGACTATTACCAACTAGTCAGACCAACGTGTTGGTTAGCTTGCTTGGTAGAGGGTGATGTCTAGTGTTGAGGGCTTACAGTGGCGGGATAAGGTTTCGAAAGACTGGTTGAACGATAAAGCCCACTTTGCAAAAAACGTATCGAGCTGAGGTAGAGGTTCCAAACGAGAGACATGCAAGTGTGAACACACAAAGAACTCGAACCCGGAGATGCAGACAGCGACAAAGAACTGAAGATCAGCAACGACATGAGCAGCGAGATCACACTGGGTGCAAAGAGCGAGCGGAAGAAAGTAAGGGTTGAGGGTTTAGGGTTCCTAAACCCTAAACCCTCAACCCTTGGGCAACATGCTCAGTCCTCGACGGTCTTTTCGCTGCCACATGCGGAAGAGACGGAAATGTCCTGGACCATACAATGTCTGCAGATGCTATGGCTGGTGCAGTGGGTGATATGGCCATGCCTTCGGCTACTGTGGAGGAGTCTGAGGCTCTTCTTTGTGATGGTGATGTTGTTTGTGATGCCCTTGACTCAGAACATGAAGCTCATCCTGTGGCTCATGAGGGTGATGTTCGACAGTAGGATCTTCCTGTATGTTCTTGAACATGAAGAATGTGTCTTCGTGATTCTCCTTGGTGTGTCCTTTGGACCTGGGCAGCTTTGATCTGGAATGGCTCTCCTTGTCTGTCTACTACCTGTGGGATGTTCGGCTCGTCTTCTTCGAAGTCATTGTCTGACCCACCAAAGGGTGTGCTTCGGCAGACGCACGTCATCACACTCCATAAACCTCAGAAACACCAACCCTACAAGGAGGAATGAACTAGAGAAGCGACTGCAACAAACGCGAAAACCAACCAACGGAATACGGACCACGGAACACCCGCTTTTGGGTTTAGGGTTTAGGGTCACATCGAAGGCCAAACGAAGAATGAAGCCTCGAACACACGCACGGAAAGCAACACGAAACCGAGAGGACACAACGAATACAGAAACAGCAAACTGTGAACTACAGCTCGAAGTTTGGCTGTCCTGGGTTTCTCTGCTTTAACAACAAACAAGAATAGTAATAACAATAATAATAGTAACAGTGATGATCATAAGAACAACAGTAATGAAAATAGGATGAGAATACTAGGAAGGAAGCTGCTGTGAACATGACATATCGGATCAAGAAGCAGAGTACGCAATCATGGAGAGGTCAGGACGGTCGAAGAAATACCGTAATATAGGGGCCTAAATGATTAGAATAGGGTTTTGGGGCTTACTATACCATAGTTATAATCAGGAACCCGAATAATTGGTAAGTGTTTAGGCCCTTGCATCAACATGCCGAGCCAGAACAGCTCCATCAAATCTGTTAGCTTGCCTGCACCAAGTCAATGATTCCGAAAGTTGGTGATGGCGAAACCCCACAGCTGACACTGAGCTGTGCCCTGAAGCCTAAAGCGGGTTTAGGGTTTAGGGTTTAGGGCGCAAGTCTCGTGGTCGTGGCTGCAGGGAAGACTGGTGGGTGCCTCTACTGGCCTTGCAAGGGTTGCGTGTAAGAAAGCCGGCCTTTTAGGGATCCTTGGAAAAGTCTTAGGGTTCGTTGGGGTTAGGGTTCAGGAACCCTAAACTAAACCCTAAACTAAACCCTAAACCCTAAACCCTAAACCCTAAACCCTAAACCAACCAACCAACCAACCTAAACCCTGAACCCTAAGTCTCAGGTTATTTGAAGCTAGGCTCCGGAAAGTACATTTTGTCCCCGGAGCGCCTTGCGGCTTCGCCCATCCAAAGTGTTTCATACAGGGGGTCGGAAGAGTCACGAAGATTCTGTTCTTCTGAGTCTAGAGCCCCGCCATACATAATCACACTGTACTCTCTCTCTCTCTCTCTCTATATATATATATATACCCCCAAAAAAAACAGAACCTGAATCCAATGTTGAAGGACGCCATGCGATAAGATGTTTGCTTCGCCTCTCAATTCCCTTTAGGCTCTCGCAACAGAGGACTATTCAACTTCCAGGTGACCCACCCTAAACCCTAAACCGTGCCGATGGATGGCTGGAATTCCCCAATAGCCTGAAGCAAAAGACAGCTCCCCCGAACCCATTGGACTTTTGGGCTTAGGGTTCGAGCAGTGTCTTGCACTACCTTGAACGGCTTTTTCCTCACACTGGGGTGTGGTGTGGTTTACTGTTTAGGGTTTAAGGTTGTTTAGGGTCTTGAGGCTTTAGGATTTAGGGTTCTGGGTTCTCTGTCAGTCCCAGTTGCCCGCAGGGACTGGTGCAGCTGTCTAAAGTCGGACCCCAGCATTTCCAAGAGAACCCACGTCTACAGCTTAAGATTTAATCAGCGAGGCTTAGGATGTGGGACGGTTAGGGTTTTGGATTTTGAGATGTGGGAGTTTCCGAAAAATTAGGGTACCCTATTTTAAAGTCCTTATAATAAGGATCCTACTATTTAGGGTACTATATTAGGGTCCCCTATTTTCTGAAACCCCCATGTGGTTCGCACTCCAGGCAGAGCTTGACGTATTCACGCAGTTCTCGGGCAAGAACCGCAAGATTTCCGCGAAAGAGCGAGTCCAAATCAGGGACTCGTTGATCTGGTTTGACTGGTTCTCCGTGCCGCAGATGGTATGCGCACATCGGAACGATCCGACAATCCGGGCTGAACAGCTAAGTTCCATCAGATCCATCCCGAGTTTCATCCAGGCTTCTGACATGTTCATTGCTCCGAGGTCCCCGGAGTAGTACTTGTTTTTTACATTTTTGTGTTGGAGGGTTCCTTGCTAAGCATGAATAACACAGGAAAAGGGGTTTAGGGTTCAGGGCTTACGAGGGAACTTCGAGGGTTCCTTGCTAAGCACGAATAACACAGGAAAAGGGGTACACCACTGACAAGCCTTTTCGATCAAGCGCCATCTGTGACCCCCATCTAGTGTATCATTGGCCCTTAACAACCAAAATAGGATCATATTAAGGCCAAAATATATACTGGGAATATACTGGATATGCGTTCATGGACCTTAAGGAGGGGATAAAACTCAGAACCCTTGTTTCTTATCGCTAAACTCTAAACCTTAATGCCCTAAACCCCTGAACCCGAGACTCTTTAAGGGGGATACTATAGAAGCCTAAATAATTACCAATACTATTGTGGCGGTTTCTTTTTATATTTATAGCACAATGGGCCCCAAAACCCTATTCTAATTATTAAAGCCCTTAACATAGAACCCCATTATAGATCCCTTATAGAGCCCTTTTAAGAATCCCTTTAAAGGAACCCCCCCCAAAAAAAAAACAAAACCTACAGCACCCTGGAACCCAGGCTCTCGTGCCTCCTCTCCTGAGTCGTTCCACACGCAGCATGGTTGGCTTTTCTAGCTGGTTGGTGCGCGGCTGGTGCAGGACCTGCTGTCAAAAAAGAGAACTCGAAAGCTCATGTTAAATTTGCGGAATGTAGTTGTCATAGTAATTAGTAATTATACCACAAACCATGAAACCGCAGTTTAACAGTTTCTGATCCCTACACCCCGGAAGCAGGGTCAAGCCTATAGAAGTTTATGGTAGATGTCGATCGGGACCCCAAGTCAGACAGGCCTGCGCAGGAGCATTTTATGAGGTCTGAGCTCGTCGTCGAAAAGATCTCATACCTTGACCTGGACCCCAAAAGTATGTAGAAATAGTCATTATTTTAGTTGCTTTGGGGGGTTTGAGTATGGTATGATGCAGAACTGTACCACCCGCCCGATTCTATGCACTCAGGCCCCTACATGTGTGATTTCCTAAAATCCGGACCCAGAACGCGCCACATACAGATCTAAGTCTGGAGATCCTTCTCATGCAAAAGTCCGCACTTGCCAGCCGGGGTACCATTGCCCTAAACCCTAAACCCTAAACCCTAAACCCTAAACCCTAAAACCCTATGATTCTTCACAAGGAGACCTTAGACCCAACGGAACAGTCTACCTCGCTGTAACCCACCATGCAGTTTAGGACCCTCCTGAATCGTTGGAAAAGTGGATAATAGGGTTTAGGGTTTAGGGTTTAGGGTTTAGGGTTTGGGGTTTAGGAATGTTACCTACTATAAAAGTAAAAGTCTACACTTTTCTGGGCTTATGAACTCAGCAACTAATAAAGATTGGATTTCTGAGTTCTCACAGGACGGAAATGTGGTGCAAGCTCCTGGGCTCAGACACAGTCGATGTGCCGATCTTGATCGTCTCGGCCGCAGACAAGCTGGAGTTCGTGGGCCACTTCCCTTGGTTCAGGGTTTAGGGTTTAGGGTTTACGGGCTTAGTTTAGGGTTTAGGGTTTAGGGCTTAGATTACAGAGAAGTTGCGCGAGCCTAAGCTTTGGGTTTAATGTAGGGGCCTTAATGATTAGAATAGGGCATTTGGGGCCCATTTTACTATAGTTATAGTAAAGAACCGCCAAAATCGTATAGGCAATTATGTAGGCTTCTATATTAGGGAGGTTTTGTGAATAACTGAGAATGTTCGTTTTGTGAGCACAGCTGTTATGTCCATCAGATTTCAGGACTTTGCTCGGCTTGGGTCTTGCTGAACCTTCAACCCTAAACCCTACACCCCAAACCCCTACACCCTAAACCCCAAACCCCTAAACCCTAAACCCCACAGCCCTAAACCCCCAAACCCCCAAAGCCCTAAACCCCTAAACCCTAAACCCCAACCCCTAAACCCCAAACCCCTAAACCCCTAAACCCTAAATCCCAAATCCCTAAACCCCTACACCCTAACCATTCAGTCACCAGCCTTCTCTCCAGCTGATCAGATAGTATTTTGCCATGAGGTGTCTGAACAAGTCACCGACTCTGAAACCTAAGCCGTAAGCCCTAAACTCTAAACCTGTTTAGAGTTTAGGGTTTAGGGTTAGGGTTTAGGGTTTAGGGTTTAGGGTTCTAAACTTCCCTAAAACCCCAAGTCGTAAGCCCCAAGCTCTAAGTTCTTGATGTTAAACCCCTAAACCCTAAAGCCCTCAACCAGCCAACCAACCTAAGGCCGTAAGCTATAAGCTCTAAACTCTTCAGGGCAATTTCTGCTTGGCTCATACCTGGCTTCCCCGAAGGGTCCATGTGCCCAAACACAGGGCTATGGGTTCAGGGTTTATAGGGGTTTAGGGTTTAGCACTTTTAGGGTTTAGTGTTTACGGTTTACCCAAATACTATATAGCTTGGCCCCAAAGTACTTATATAGGGACTACATTAAGGCCGGTTTGGGGTTTAGGGCTTTTAGGGTTTAGGGTTCCCAAATACTATATAGTTTGGCACCAAAGTACTTTTATAGGGACTACTTTAAGGCCAAAGTACATTCTATTTGGGTACATGGACCCTTAGGGTTCCCAAATACTATAGGGTTTAGGGTTTAGGGTTTAGGGTTTAGGGTTTAGGGTTTAGGGGTTTAGGGTTTAGGGGTTTCGGGGTTTAGGGGTTCAAGGATCAACTGAATCCTGAGACACAGGTCCTTACAGCTGGGTGCAAGCATTGGCGCAAAATGAAGGCGACTTCGCTATGGAAGGTGATCGCCATCTATGTCGTAGCGTGGTCCACTGCTGGAGATAGCAAGCTTCCTTTCCTGCCTTGGTCGGTTTCGGGTTCTTGGGTTTAAAAGTTCAGGGTTCCGACCTTGTTGCTTCTTGGAGAAGGTTCCCTTACGTTAGTTCAAGTTAGGGTTTTGGGTTTAAGGGTTTGGCACGGTTATTACTAAGGTGCCCACGACCACATAGAGGTATATAGCCATAAACCCTAAACCCTAAACCCTAAACCCTATAGCCATAAATCCTAAACCGCTTGGTCACAGGTTCAAGGCGCTTTGGATTTGAAGCTCGCCCGACTGGCGCAGGACAAGAAGCAAAGATCCTGGTTTAGGTGGCGAGTCGTGGGAATGAGAAAGATTCATCCTCTCCTGTTTTCATCCCCGTTGTAACATGTTGTGCTTGTAGCTAGGATGACGTATGAAGTATCCCAGGTACCTTGCAGCCAGGTATGCGGACTTCATCTGTGCGCCTGCTCCTTCACGCAACGCGGAGGACTTCGTGTCCCATTTTCGTTTCTCCTCAATGGAAGCTTGCGTGTCGACAAGATCGGGAATGGGTGCCGTGGCGTGTGCGGCACTGTCGGGAGATATAGCTATGCTGCGCCGGCTGGTGAACATGAAGGCGTCGCTGGAAGCGACGAAGATCCCGGCCCTCTGGGAAGCGGCTCTACCACTGAACGCCAGCCCTCTGATCATGACCCTTACCCGTGGGAATCGAGGAGAGGCTGCCGCAGAGGAGCTGTTGAAGCTCCGTGCAGATGCAAACGCCGTGGAGGGCAACGGCGGAGCACCTGTTGCGTATTGCACCTGGGACCTAGCTAAAACCCGGGTTTAGGGCTGCTAGAACCCCATAAAGAACGTGCAAAAGTTAAAGAGTTTTGGTAGGTTAAACTAGGTCTCCCTGCAGTGCCCTTTGCCATCTTTATCTTAAGGGTTTCCATATTGGAGCTGAATAGGGGGGAAATGTATACTTAAACAATCCCTAAACCCGAATCGCCCTAAACCCTAATATCGGCATTCCTACTACTACCACTACTACTACTACTACTACTACTACTACTACTACTGCTGCTACTAAAGGCGACCCGGGGGAACCGAGGCACCACACCGAACTCGGTGGATTTGCTCGTGGCGTACGGTGCAGACGTCAATCTCCGCCTGGCTCCGACGATGATTTCGCCGCTTTGCGGTATCTCGGCTCCTCAGTAGTACCCTCTCTCTCGTTTTTCTCGTTTTTCGTTTTAAAGTTCCGGATTCCCTTATTGAAACTGAGTACCGGGCACCCTTTCTATTAAGGGGGAATGGGGAACCTAGGTATGTGTGCTCGGGGTGCCCCGCCGGCAACGGTGGCCGCGCTGCTGAAGCATCGCGCAGAGGTGAACTTGAACGAAGGGGGTCTGGGGCAGAGGCTTGGCCGACCTAGATCTAGATAGGCCATTGGGAAATTCAGAGATTTTCTCTATGGGGCTCAAAATGAACCCTTCTCCCACAAAAGTATTAATATGTATTTATTAAACCTCATCCTTACCTGACTACCAGCAAGTTCAGCTCAGAAATTAATCCCTAAGCCCTTATAAAATCCTAAACCCTGCTGTAGAGGGCCAAGCTTGGAGGCCTCTGCTCCTTGGGCTCCCGAAACCCTACGAAAGCCTACCTTCCAGAGCCTGCTTCTCCTTACGTCTTTGTTGCAAAAACCCTAATGTAGACTTTTGAGGGACCCTGCCAAAAAAAAACAGGCTCTGGTAGGTTAAGGTAAACCTAAAACCTCACCAAGGAGCGCTCTGCAGTTCATGAGCATCTTTGCGAATGGCAATCTCCATAGCATCTCGCTTGCTCAGATGGTGAAACCCGACGAGGATCGATATTGCACATGCCCCTAAACCTTAAACCGTATATAGACCCTAAACACTAAAGCAGGCCGATGAACCCTAGCTAGACCCTCCAGACTCCAACGTATATAAGCCCCAAACCTTCAAACAACGCCCTACACCCTGCACCCAATAAGCTCCCAGATTAGGAGTTACCCTGCACCCTAAACCCCTACACCCTAAACCTTAAACCCTAAACCGTAAACCCCTAAACCCCTATACCCTAAACCCTACCCCCCAAGCCCTGAAGCTCTGAACCCTAAATCACCGTAGCAGCTGAGACCGCTGCCTGGCCGCAGAATGTTGGTCTTGTTTTGCGACTTGAGCTTCTGGCACCAAGCCGTTTCGGGTTTTAGGGTTTAGGGTTTATATAGGGGTTTAGGGTTTAGGGTTTAGGGTTTAGGGGTTTAGGGGCTTCGGGTTTAGGGTTTTCGGGTTTAGGGTGTAGGGTTTTAGGGTTTAGGGTTTAGGGTCTAGGGTTTTAGGGTTTTAGGGTTTTAGGGTTTGGAGCTATCCCAGCAATCAATGGTACTGCACTAAGCAAACCCACCAGAATCTAGAGCCCCGCACCCCTGTTTCTCTGAGACTCGGGACACCTTAAGTTTTGAAGCTTGGACTATTGTTTAGGGTTCAAAGGCTGCGGTGCGTCATAGGGCCCTTCAACTGAATCTACCATGGCTTTAGTTTCTTTCAACCAAGGGGTGTATATACCAGGCCTTAGAGGCTTTACGGAGACTTCACAAACCCCGAATTTCCCTCGGCATGCGAAGGAAGGTGTGTTCCTTTTCTGTCGATCCTAGTCCTCTTCAGCCTTACCCCTTACTTGGAGGTTCATGGGTAGGGTTTAGGGTTTAGGATTTAGGGTTTAGGGTTTAGGAGCTATAAGTGGGGTTATAAGTCCCTGAATTGGGTTACAGCTATAGTTACCCTATGTGTAACCCTACTTATAGCTGACCATGAACCTCCAAGTAACCCTATAAAGCTGACACCTTAAACCAGCAGCCAAACGCTAAACTCTCCTAAGTTCTCCTAAGCCCCAAACCCTAAGGCGTAAACCCTATCCCTAAAACCTAAACCAAAAGCCTAAACCCTACCTTAACCCCCAACAACCTACTTGTTTAAGGAATTTACAAGGAAATCAAATCAAGGAACACCAAAAAAGCTAGGTCTCGTGGGGTCCAGAAACCCTACCTCCTAAGCCCGTTGCCGAGGCGTCAAAGCGACTTGGTTACGGACCCTTGAACCCTAAACCCTCATGGTACCCTGATAGAAACCCAGACGGGAACCCTTGAAGGCACCCTTACTAAACCCTTAAACCCTCTAAAGCCCTTTACGTGAACCCTTGAACCCCTAAGCCCTTAACAAAAGATCTGAAACCTTTAACACCCTTAACCCCTTGACACCTTAAACCCTAAACCCTACAAGCCCTAAACCCTATAAGCCCTATAAACCCTAAACCCTAGACCCTGTAGGCCCTATAAGCCCTATAAAGCCTATAAACCCTTTGAGCCCTAAACCCCTGTCCTTTGCCGAGGCGTCCAAGTCGCCCAGACGCTTCTTGAGGCCGCTGCAGAGGTCAACAAGCCGGCAAACATAGGCCCAGTGCTCCTCCGACGCATTACCAGGGTTGAGGAGTAGGGATTCAGGGGTTTAGGGGTTCAGGGGTTTGGGGTTTAGGGGTTTAGGGTTCAGAGGTTCAAGGTTTTAGGGGTTCCGGGTTCAGGGGTTTAGGGTTTAACTAGGGGTGTAGGGGTTCAGGGGTTCAGGGGTTTAGGGTTTAGGCCCGGTGCTCTTCCGACTCTTCCGACGCAATCCACTTCGAGCTGCAGACCACAGGTTCTTATAAGACTCTAAGGTGCTATAACTTATAACCTACTTGGTATACCACGGTATACGCACCATGATATAGTCTGATATCCTACGATATGATAGGCTAACCAAAGAGAATTTCCAGAGTTTATCGATGGCTTCCGCACGGTTCTACATGTTGGGGGGGGGGGGTTGAGGACTTATAGATTTAGGGTCGTTGTTATTATTTTCGGGTTTCGGGCGGGCTCATGGTTATGATGATTTCTCTTGGTTTTGGGCAATGTGGTATCGTGGTTTAGGGAATAGGTATTCTGTAGTGTTGGTCAGGATATCTACAGGAATTGACGTGTGTTAAGGTGCTTCTTTTTTTTTGGGAGGGGGGGGGTGGGGGGTAGGGTTCGTAATGGCAACGTAAACAGAGGGGTGTTTTTGTTAGGAATCACGATGACGCTTTGTTGAAGGGTAAATCGCTAAGGCTACTATGGGCTCGAGTCTCTCTCTCCCTCTTTGTCCTTCGTGTGTTGTTTCGCACTCTCCTGTGTATTCGCACTCATGATGCGGATTCTCTTTGCATATGCAAACGTATCTACACGTATTTACCGGTACTCATACTGATTAGACTCCAAAAGCACGCTCCATACAGGCTGTATAAGACCAAATAAATCCGAAGACCCCCTATGCTAGGAATTCCTACCCTATAGAGATACTGAGCGATGAAGAACCCCTCATATGGCCAAGATATGGACCCTTATCGAAAGCAACTAAAAAGAGGGTGTTGGGGCGTAGGGCTTTTCGGGCAGGCCCTGACTGCCTTTCCGGGTCGTTCTACATTCTGAAATCCCCAGCTTAAGAAGGTCGATCTTTTTGGAGTTAGGATTTTCCTTCAACCTTCCACTTTTCGGCAAAACCACCTTAGTCTTCCTAATGCGGTTGAAGTATATCTTCATTACGAAGCGCTAAATTCTACGGAGGTGCAGATGTGTGAGGGCTATTGGCTCCAGACGTCGCCTTAAACCCCGAACCCCTGAACTTGACTACACCTGAGGGTCTGCCTCCTTACGAGAGTATGGACGTCATGGAAAGGCGGTGGTCAGCAATCTCCAAGTTTCGAGGTTCACAACAGTCTCAGGATGTTGGTGTTTAGGGTTTAGGGGTCTTAGAGTTCTTGGTGGAGTTTCAGGGGTTTGAAGTTTATAGCCCTAAGGGTCCATGTACCCAAATAGTATATACATTAGCCCCAACGTACCTATATAGGGACTACATTTAAGGCCAAAGTATATACTATTTGGGTACATGGACTCTTAGGGTAGGGCTCAAAACACAGACCTGCTGCAAGACAAAATAACTGACCCCACGCGCGGGAAGCATCGAGCTGGTGAGGTTTCGCATTGTGGAGATGGCCTCCAGGGGCGTGAAGCTTTGCACCAAGGCGTGGCAGAATGTGGTTTGACAACATGAAATCCTTTGGGCTCCTTTCAGGGTTTTGAGGTTTAGGGTTTAGGTGTTTAGGGTTTAGGGTGCGGAACCCAGCATTAAAGCTTGAAAGGCTAATAGCCTTACGGGCCTAAGACCTGCAATCCTCAACGCCCAAAGTGCAAAGCCTTCAAGCCCGAAACAGACCCGAATGGCAACGCCTGTCAAGAACTCGAACTCCTACGCCCCACAACCCTAACCCTAAACCCTAAGCCTTAAACCCTAAACCCTAACCCCTAAACCCTAAAACCCTAAACCCTAAACCCTAAACCCCTAAACCCCTAAACCCCTAAACCCTAAACCCGAAACCCAAACTGCCTGAAGTGCCGAGCCTTTTAAACCGCAAGAAAGGCCCCTCGCTGCTTCAGGGCTAAACTCGTTTGGGGCCCAGGGTGCAGGGCTTACGTGCTTTGGGGGCTTAGGGTTTAGGGTTTGGGGGTTTAGGGTCTAGGGGTTTAGGGGTTTAGGGTTTAGGGTTTATGGGGTTTAGGGTTTTGGGGTTTAGGGGTTGTGGGGTTTAGGTGGGGTTTAGGGTTTAGGGTTTTGGGGTACTTCATCCGGCGTAGAGTGTCCTTTTGCCCGAACCCCTCAACCAGAAACCTCCAACAGATTAACCTTTGCAAACACAAGCCTGTGGGGGCTAGGGTTTGGGGTGTCGGGTTTAGGTTTTTCGGGTTTGGGGTTTAGGGTTTAGGGCCGGGTTTAGGGGTTAGTTTTTGGGATGGGCAGCTTGGGTTCCTCAAACACAGGCCGTTCGCCCCGAAGCGCCGAAATTGAAGAGCCCTCTTACCAGGCCTTTGCACTTCTTTTGGAGGTTCATGGGTAGTTTTAAGTAGGGTTGTAAGTTGTAAGTAGGAAGACCTATAGTTATCATAAGCCGTATGAAAGGATTCATATCCCCACTTAGAACTAGCCCTGCACCACCAAATCCGATAAAGTCCTGCAAAGCAAAACTCTTACCCTGAGCCCGAAACCCTTAACCCTCTTACCTGAAGGAGCCACCACTTCTCGTGTCCTGGTTCGCAGAGATGTCGACCACACCCTTGGGCGCGGCCTCCTTCTTCGGATGTCCAGAGACACTCAGCTTTAAGGGTTTAGGGCAGTTTACGGCTTGGTGTTGAAAGGTTTCAGAGAGCACGGTTGCGGTGCAACGCAGCAGGTTTTGGACAAACAATCCCTAACCCTCCAGGTACCTACTATATAGGGCCCCTAGGGGCTCTAGTACCCTATATAGTAGGTACCTGGGGGGTTAGGGAATGGTGACAGATCTTTCTGGGTCGCTTACATCTCAGCCCGAAGCCATGTTCTGCAACGCTTCCTTGGTTGTGGAAATAGGTCCGTTCCCCGCAACAGAGCCAAACCCTAGTATGAGAGAGTAGTGCGCCGCACAGCAACAGCAGGCAAAAGCAGCCAACGCCGCCCCACCCTCAGCAGAACCAGGAAAAGATCATCAGTTACAACTGCGAGAACACGTCTCCCGATTGTTTCGGTGCTGGTCGATCTCACAGACTCGCAATACCATGAAGCCTAAACCCTAAACCCTAAGCCCCTAAACCCTAAAAGAAGCTCAAGCCCCAGCGCACCCGAAATGATGAACAACCCTGGAGCTTTGACTCTAGACCAGGCCCATCCAGGAGTACCCTAAACCCTAAACCCTACACACCCAATCCGAAATCCACGATAAAGCCGGGTGCAGGCTTCAGGCTTCTGAATTTAATATAGGGGCCTTAATAATTACCTATACTATTTTGGAGCTCCTTACAAATTCAGTATAATGGGCACCAAAACCTTATTCTAATTTTTAAGGCCCCTACATTACGCCCTAAACTCACTTGGCCCTTTTCAGCAGGCGGCTTCCTTCTTGCTGAAACCTGAACTATTCAGAAAGAGTGCACTGATGCAGGGGAGACGGAGGAACCAAGCTTCGGGTTAAGGGAATATGCTTGGAGGTTCTTGGGTAGTTAGAGGTGGGGATGTGGGTCCTTTAGTTGTCATGGTTTTCTTATTGTACTTGCAACCCTAGCTATAGCTACCCATGAACCGCCAAGTGACCCCCAAGACGCCCACGAATCAGTGCAGACATGTGCTGACCTTGTCGAACCCCATCAAATCCCACAGCACCTTCATTAACGCTTTGCGACGCCTTTTTTAGATGTTTACACAACCCGCTGATAGAGAGCCCCTTGCAGAGAAACATGTAGGAATCGGTGTTATTAGTAATGGTATACTCTTACCGTCCCTTTATGATTCCACATCTGTTCTTCAGTACCCCCCCCAAAGCCTCTTCAAATTATTAAGACCCCACAGGCCCACCATGTTAGAACCCTTATAGTAGGACCCCGTCCAGGAACCCTTGAAAGAACACTTACACCTCATACTTCGTAGAAAGAACGAGGATGGTCAAACTCCTTTTGGCTGCAAGAGCCGATCCAGAAATCCGTCGCTGGGCCTTCTGTTGGGTGGGTCTGGGCAGTAACATAGGGCTTTCGGGGTTTTAGGCTTTCAGTAATTACATGGGTAGTTTTCTAAATTAGGGCTCCTTTTGGGGTCCTTTTTATAAGGGTGCCGTACTATATTGGGGACCCAAAAAGGGACCTTAATTTAGAGAACTGCCCACATGTTTACGGATCGGTGTGGGGGTTGTGGCTAGCTGCAGCAGTGGCGCTAGTGGTGGTAGTCAGCATTACTAACAGCGCTAGTCCTAGCAGCAGCAATCGTAATATCAACTTATCATAGTAATCGTAATCGTAACAGTAGTAGCAGTTGTAATCGTCATAGTAACTAATAGATTCAGAAATCGTAATCGTAAGTAATATAGCAGTCAGTCGTACTTACAAGTATAAACCCTAAACCCTAAACCCTAAACCCTAAACCCTAAACCCTAATAGGCCAGTGTTTAACCGGCCTGGGGTCTGGGGATGAGGGTGCAGGGCTTTCGGGTAGCATCATTTAGGGTGTAGGGTAAGCCCTAACCCCTAAACCCCAAACCCCAAACCCTAAACCCTAAAGCCCTAAACCCTAAACCCCAAACCCTAAACCCTAAACCCTGAACCCTGGACCCTGAAGCCCTAAACCGTAAAACCCTAAACCCTAAACCCTAAACCCTGAACCCCTAAACCCTAAACCCTATTCAGTTCAAAACGCTTGGCTGCCCAGGCAACCACCGTGGGCGAACGCCCAAGGACCTTGCCGCCGGGACGAGGATCCGCCAAATTCTTGACGGGAGAGAAGGCACACTACAGTTTAGGGATGGGTTTAGGGTCTGGGGTTTAGGATTTAGGGGATTACCAAACCCGAAGGCTCTAAGTATATAGTATATACTTAGGACCCCATTTTTGGCCAAAAGTATACTACAGGGGTACATGGAGCCTTCGGGAAAAGGGGCCCAAACGACCCAATAATCAGGTACTTTGCTTGCGGATAGGTTGATACTTGGGAGAGGATATGAATGTCAGGTTTGGGGATCGGGAATTAAGGGCGCAGGGCCGTGTAGGGTTTCGGTAAGAGCTTCTCAGAGGTTGCTTTGCGATCTGGATCTTGCAGATTAATATGTCAGCCTTAATAATTACGTATATATATATATATATATGAGCGACCACGGTTATTTGGTCTTATTATGTTAAGAGTACAGGCGGACATGGTAGTACCGATTTTGCCAGCGTTACTTGGGGAACGAGATAGGGCCCGCAGTTAAAACCAGATGGTTAATATATTACATATTGTACATACTCATATTTATGGCGTGGTGCAAAACCTGCCCTCCAATTGACTGGGTCCGTCCGACGGCGTTGGGAAACCCCCAACAGGCCCGTTCCGGGACCCCCCCACCCACCCTCCACTCCCGCTGTGGCGTAGTGCAAACCCGCCCTCCAATTGACTGGGTCCGTCCGACGGCGTTGGGAAACCCCCAACAGGCCCGTTCCGGGACCCCCCCACCCACCCTCCCGCTGTGGCGTAGTGCAGATTTCGTGTTGTCGCCATAGTCCTGCTGGGATTGGCGATTTAATTGTACAGCGCGAGACGACTGGCGCTCGCACACGGGATGTCTGCGTTTATCATCTTTTATCTCTTTGTTTTGGATTGGCGTTTTAGGTCAGATACCGTGACTTTCTGACGGTTTATTTCGGTGTTCTTTCCTGTGAGGGAAGCTTTATCCAGGAGTTCTTTGGTGCGCAGCCGCAGCATGTGGCACAGACGAAGAACGACAAGCACACGGAACGGGAGGGCAGCTCAGGGCTTGCAAGCAACACGGTACCAGAAGGCGACGGAGAGCGTGCTCAGAACAGCCCGGTAAAGTGCAAAGTTGCTGGCACGGAGTTGCACACACCGCCCAGCAAGCGTGCGCCGGGAGAGGAGGACGTGACACCAGCAAAGGATCCACCACCGCGGCGAGTGCGACGCAAGTGCTCACAGCAGGCTCGGAAGCCTCAAGAGAAAGTTGTCTTGTGGATTTTGTCCATAAATCAAACCCTAAACCCTAACTCTAAACCCTAAATGCAGGGCATCTCGGACAGCCCCAATGCCGCAGCAACTCCGGAATCTTGTCCTCACATACTCTCTTGCACTTCTGGGCGAGCACCAATTTCCCAGCAGCGTGGCTTGTATTGATTCAGGTCGACGTTCCCGAGGATGAGACACAGGATGTAATGGTGGCACCGGAAGCTTGGAAAGGCAGTTTTTCAGAGTAAGCGGCAGTTGACACATAATGCCAGGGTGGCCGGCGAAGCTAAGGACGTTGCAGCGGATGGACCCTCGCTCACAGCTCGTGCCAAGGACTTGCTTGAGGAGCACAAGCAAGTGTTCGAGAAACTCTCGCGCATGCAAGGTGCTTTCAAAGTAAAGACTAGTCCTGCAGGCCAAGTGCCTGCACTTGTTCCGCGATGTCTTCTCTGCAATGCTGAGAAGCACCATTGCCTGTGGGAGTATCGCCGGAACAACCGTAGCAAACGAGTCGTGACCGGTGGATCTTGCTACAGCTGCTGTCGGACGGCTGTTTTGTTGAAGTGCAGCAGGAGCGTTATGCTTCTGAAAGAGTCAGGGGCGCTGGCACCTTTCTTGAGTTTGAGTTCTAGCGTACCCGACTCACTCGGGGATGCTGACATCTGCACATGCTTTGTCTGCAAGTAAAGCAGTCAGAGCCTGTACAGCACACGTGCGGGTTTCAGAGCTGGGTGGCGACGCATCCAGGATTGGATGCATCGCAAGAACAGGTTCCGCGGATTCTGTGCACTGGGGAGGGCTCCGAAAAAGAATGCTTGCGGCTTCGAGCAGCTGGGATGGCAGCATCTTGTAACCAACCCCACCTGTAGCTCTAAGCCCCACGCTTCAAGCCCAAGGACCAGGTGGCGGAATGCAGTCTGATCTCTAAGGGAGCTTGGGCAAATCGGTCAGACGAGTAGGCTGCTGTCAAGTAGCGCTGGGAGAATGGCAACACTACAAACGTCGGCGCCCAAAAGCATTTTCGCCCCCGAAGGCTTCCCACAAAAATCCTCAACAACATTACGCAACTTTAGGCCCTGCTGCTGCTCCTGCCTGAAGGCTTCCCACAAAAATCCTCAACAACATTACGCAACTTTAGGCCCTGCTGCTGCTCCTGCCCGAAGGCTTCCCACAAAAATCCTCAACAACATTACGCAACTTTAGGCCCTGCTGCTGCTCCTGCTGCTGCCGATGTTGTCGTTGGTGCTGATGCTGCTGAGAATGTGGTGACTCCATGAGGCGTCTGCGTTTCAACTGTCGGCGCTGCTGCTTCTGCTGCTGCTGACAATGATGTTGGTGCTGATGCTGTTGGTGTTTGTTATAGTGACGATGAGGAACTGTCCTACTTGTCGTGGCAATCCTAGAGCTTCGCGTTCCTTCCGAGGCCCCTTCAAGAAGATTGAAGCTAAAGATCTAAAGCCCTCGCTCCGGTAGCAATACCCTAAACCCTTGGCTCAAGCCATTTTGGCTCAAGGGTTGGGGTTGTCGGGTCTGCCCTTCAGGGTCGAGGGTCTGCCGTTGGTGCTTCTCCGAGGGGGCTGCGTTGATTCCGCCGTTGATCGCCCCGCTGGCGGGTGCACGGGTCAGTGGTGATCCCCGGTTACTCGATCCTCCGGAAGGACATGGCCGGGGCGGCGAAAAGGCAAATTGACCTGGCTCGGGCGCAGGCGGTCCCCGATGGTGATGACGGGCTTAGTCCGATCAAGGCTCCGAGGATGGGGTCGGGGGCGACGGAGTCCGTGGTCGGGGTCACGGCCTCTGAACTACAAGCCATGCTGGGAGCTCAGACGGCTCAACTGCTCAAAGCTCAGGAGGATGCAGTGGCTAAGGCGGCAGAGAAGTTCGAGACGATCGTGGACGAAAAGATGGATCGAACTAATTCCAGGGTTGCGACGGTCGAGAAGCGGATGGAAGACATAGAGGAGAAGCTTCGCCAGCTCCTCCAGGCCGAGGGATCCGAGTCTAGCAGCAGGCTCAACGGAGATGACTCAGCCAGGCGCCAAAGAACCTTGGTGTACGGGGGCTGGGCTCGAGACACACGTCGCGGTGATCTCTTGGGTGAGCTCAAAGAGGCGATGGCGCACCTCAAGGTGGAAGGGCTTGTTGACTCGGCTCCCTTCACGACAGGAGTGCGCAGAAGCATCGCGTTGTCTTCATTCTGCGAAAGGCCCGGGGAGTCTTTTACATCCATGCGCACCCGAATGCAACAGGTGATCCGCGCCTTTGCGGAGTCAGAGGTCCTTGGGAAACAGGGGCGCAAACTGTGGTGCAATTGGAGCAAGACGAGATTGGAACGCATGCACAGCTCCCATGCCTCCTGGGTGAAGCGAGGCGTCGCAAAGGTGGATTCCGGCAAGCTTCAGAGTCTTGAGGTCGAGTGGAACCAGGGAAACGTTTGGACGCCGGCTCACTTGGTCGCCAGCTCGGCTCTTCCCCCGCCTCCGGCTACCGATCCCAGTGGTTTGATTGTCAGGACGGACTTGGATACCAAATCCTGGGTGGATGTCAAGATGATCGCTCAGGACCTGGGATTGTCGGCAACAGACGTAAAAAAGGCTTTTGAGGATTCGAACTGACGAGGGCAGCACACAAGTGCTGTGGAGCTGAGTGCCGCTGACATGAGCTTCAGGGTTTTCGGCTGGAACGTTGGTGGATCCGAACTCTCCGAGTTGCCAAAGGCAATCCGAGCTTGCACTGACGAGGGCCTTGAAAAAAGGGATGTGGTCGTGCTGCAAGAGCTTCCTCGAGCCAGGGTTGGTTGGGCGAGTGAAACAGTCGCGGGGTACAAGATCGTTGGGTACCGGCCGGATGGTATGTGGAGAGGCACAGGGGTTGCATTCAATGCTGAGGTGTGGAACGTCATCAGTAGACGACACACTCGCAGAGGCGTATGGGTGCATCTTCGTCATCTACCTAGCGGGCGGTCGGTGTGGTTCAGCAGTGCACATTTCAGTCCAGGGGTCACACAGGGAGAGTACGAGAGCGAGGTGGAAGATCACTTCAAAGCCAAGCCATGCAATGCCCCTTCCGTCATCCTACAGGCAGACTTGAACAGCAGTTTCCGATGGGTTCGGGACGGAGAGAGAGTCGAAGCGGTGGGCAGGGATGGAAAGGCGGACATCTTCGCAAGGTATGCGACTTCAGCAGGGCTGGACTTTGTCCCCCCCGCCCACAGACAGTGGAACACCCATACAAGCAGGCCACGACAGGAGGGAAGAGTGGGCAAACAGATCGACTACTTGCTCTGTTGTGGAATTAGAAGAAATAAGGCGCAAATCCACGCTGATTCGTGCTACAGCATCGGAACGGACCATGAATGTATCAGTGGGGTCTTCACCATGAGGCTGCCAAGGGTTATCCAAAGGAGCTGCACCAGGCCAAGGGTTTGGACAGGGTTTCACGGGGTGATCACGGACATGAACCAGGAGATTATCGAAGGGATGGCGAAGAACTGCACGAAACCGAAGCCAGGGGTTGGGTACAGGGACCCGGACGATGTCAAGAGGGCTTTCAGGCAGGCCAAGGTTTCCAAATCAGGGGAGTCGTGGAAGAAGGCCTTGCAGATGAGAAAGGTGGCACGAAAGAAGTGGGAGGCAGATCGTCTGAAAAGGGCGAGTGAAGGGGATTGGCAGGCACTGAAATCATGCAGGCCGAGACGGAATGCGGGGTGGGACGATGCTTTCGCGGAAGCCCAACAAGAAGACCCCCATGCTGCGGTGCACAACCACCTGGCGGAGGTGTACTCGGGCACACAACCGGAAGCCGCTAAGTACCGCTTTGCTGGGGAGGCCGTGGCTTTCACACTGGAGGAAATGAGGGACGCGATGACCATGCTCAAAGCCAATAAAGCTGTCGGGGTCGATCGCACCTCGCGCGAGCTTTTGGTTGGAATCATGGGCACACCAGGGGGCGAGCAGCACATGCTTGAATGGTTCAATAGAATTTTGGCGACGCAACAAGTCCCAAAACAATGGAATCAGCCCCTCCTCATTCTCCTGCCAAAAGTGGAGGCTCCGAAGCGCTGCAAGCAACTCCGTCCGATCGCGATGGGGAGCTCCGTTAGCAAACTCTTCGCTAGGATGTTGCTGACCAGGACTGCTGGTGCCCTGGCCCCCCGTACGGCCTCGCAGTGTGCGGCCCCGCACAGACAAACAGCCGATTTTATATTCAGTGTTCACAGACTCTTTGAGTTGAGCCGGGAATGGGGCTCTGCACTTTGTGCTCTTAAGGTGGACTTGAATAAGGCGTTTGACTGCATTGACCGGTCGGTTCTGCTGGCACGTTTGTCGGAGCGGATGGGGCCGTGTGCCGAGTTGGGCTGTTGGGCATCTCTCATGGCAGAGGTAACCGGCACACTCCAAACACCCTGGGGTTGGTCCACACTTGACATGCCGAGAGGGATTAAGCAAGGCGCGGTCGAAAGCCCTTCAATGTTTGGATTTGTAGCCGAGCTCGCCCTCGAGGATACCAAAACCAAACATGCTTGGAAGGACCGTGAACTGCTGTTCGAGGGCATGAGTGAGGAGGAGTGCTTGTACATGGACGACGGTTGTCTGTGGAGTAAAGGGGTGGTCGCCATGCAGAAGAAGCTCAGGGAATACGCAGAAGGGCTACGGCTTTTCGGGCTGACCATCAACCTTTCCAAGTGCCAGCTTTACTGTGGCCCCAGATGCAAAGGTCCACACAGGGTCAGACTAGATGGGCACACTCTGGAAGGATCACCGTGTTTGGAGATAATGGGTCTTCAGTTCAAGGTCGGGGTGACGGCTATGGAATTGGTTACCTCTCTTACCACACGGGCTCGCAATAAATTTTGGGATCTTCGCCACGTGCTATGCTCTAAAGGGGGACTTAGCAGGAGAATCTCCACTATGCAGCGGACGGCAGGACAAGCAGCACTGTGGTGCCTCAGCGCAATATCGCCAGACGTGGGGGCTATGGGGTATCTCAATGCGGTCCAATTGCAACTCATTGTGTGGATGATGAGGTTGTCCAAGGGCAGTTCAGAAGACTGGGGGTCGTATCGGCAAAGGGTTTGGCGTGCAGCGAGGGCCTCCCTCCACAGATCGCGCGAGGAGCGCTGGTCAACGCTATGGTTGAGGGCGTATTGGCGGTATTCAGGGCACCGCGCTCGAGGGTTAGAGAGACCGCACCCGGTGGTCAGCTCGATCCTGGATGCCTTCAGGGACAGATCGTGGTGGACTTCAGTTAAACACAACCCTATGGGCCTGAAGCACGTTCATCACTACCCCAGGCTTATGTCGGTCGAGGGCAAACTAGATCGTGCGGCAGGAGGGTCGTGGAGGACTACTGCCAGGGACAGGGCCAAGTGGAGAGAGGGTGAGAGCAGATGGCTCCAGCAGGAGGACATTCCGTGGGCATCAGGGCGACAACCATCAATCGAATATGAGAAGTAGTGAGTGGAACCCCAACCGAACAAAGCTTTTCGCGTAGGACTTGTACAGGGGCACCTTGTTTAGGTTTGGAGTGCTGCGCTTGTGTGGTCGCTGTTTTCGTGACGACTGCTTTGTGGCCGGACTCACAGCGATTGCAGTAGTCGTAGCTACTCTCGCCCGCCTCCTATGGGGCGCTTCCATATGATCTCTTCGACTTCTACGTATCTTCCATATTTTGCTGCGCTTGCAGCATGCCATGCCGGTCCGGCTAACGCCGCTTTCGGCACGGAGCTTCAACAACAGGTGTGTCAGGCGGGTGTACTACTATGTGAACACGACGTTTCCCCGCAAGAAGGTCGAGGTGTGCGAAAGAGCACCCCAGACGACGACCCCGACTACATGATCATGGACGCCATGACGGCACATGTCGGGCCGGAGCTTCAACAACGGGTGTGTCAAGCGGGTGTGCTACTGTGTGGACACGATGCTTCCCCGCAAGAAAGTCGAGGTGTGCGAGAGATCACCCCAGATGACGACCCCGACTACATGATCATGGACACCGTGACGGCAAATGTCGGGCCGGAGCTTCAACAACGGCTGTGTCAAGCCGGTGTGCTACTATGTGAACATGATGTTTCCCCGCAAGAAGGTCGAGGTGTGCGAGAGATCACCCCAGACGACGACCCCGACTACATGATCATGGACGCCGTGACGGCAAATGTCGGGCTTTTCCAACAGGACCTCACAGTGCTTTCGGAATCTACGAGGACCACCTGGGGGTCTCTTCTGGAGGTCTTCTGGGAATGGTTCGAGGAAGGCCGGGCGGTTCACGAGGCAGTGGGGATGCTACATGCTGTCATTCAGAACAACGATGATGAGGCTTTCCGATCGTGGGCCTCTGAGGTCGTGCTACGGCTCGGCCATGGAATACCTGGGTGTGATGGACAACCGGTGTGGGACACGACTCCCCCATGCTTCCACCAGTGGGCGCAGAGCATGCATGACCACCTACAGGAGCACTTCCAGCTCTTGGAATCCACGACGACCACGACCCCGGCAGAGGAGACGACAACCAATGGGCAAGACGAACCGGAAGGGAGCCGAAACTTCGACAGAGCCACTTGGCTTCGGAGGGTTCGACAAGTGTACCTGAGGCTGAGATCCGAAGGCTTCGGAAAGGAGGCTAGGAACTCCCTTCGGCACCGACTTCGTCAGTGCCAGGATGACCTCCATGGGGCTGTCCAAGACTCACTGGGCGAGATTCTGTCACAGGCTGAGGATGCGATAGACAGCAACATCCGGCAGCACATGGTCGATGTGGAAAGTTGGGTGGCTGATGTCATGGATGGATGGAGGGCACAGTGCCCGGCTCAGCCAACAGAGCCGAGGCGACCACCGCGACACCGACCGGCGACAGGTTCCTCGGAACCTCTTCCCTACGGAATATTTCACGCGGCCCATGTTTGGCCGAACGGATCCTGGTCGACAGCAGCTGATCTTCAAGCCATGGGCTTCTCATCGCCGCCGAGGGGGACTAGGCCATCATCGGCGGCACGCTCGAGGAGCTCTTCCAGAAGCCCCCGGAGGGATGCAGCGGACGGTGGAAACAACGATGAGTCCTCGCTCCTGAGCTGGGAACTCGTGGTCCCCCTGGCCGTTGCGGTGGCTGCCGTGGATGAAGAGCCCTTCGCGGACAGAGCCCAGCCACCGATGTGGTACGAGGATATCCGAGGTGGAGGAATCAACTTGGTTAGAAGAGGAGCCGACCCCGACAATGTGGCGATGCGATTAAGAAGCCAACTCCAGCTACTTCGGGATGACCGCTTTGCCAACGTGGCCTTTCACTGGATCAATGGAGTATGCAGGGCAATGACTGAGGAAGGACAACTTCGATGGCGGGCACACCGTGACGGACCACCCACGGACCAGGTCATCGATGCATGGAGCGCCGAGGCTGTGGAGTTAATGAGGTTCCAGTGGTTTCGGCAGACTTGTCCCATCACCATGCTCAACAGAGAGTTGGAAAGGAACTTGCGAAGGGATGGACACCCCAGTCCCGCATGCCCAGCCGATTTCTATTCGGATGAGGCCATGGAGAGATCCAGGCTATCGTGGTCGAGGTCCCGCACTCCGCAGCGCGAGTTCCCCACGCGAGGAGCAAGGCCGGAAGAAGGCGATGAAGTCGGGCTCATGGACACGGGGCGACGAGGGAGGGCGTCCTACAGAAGTGATTCCCGAGAGCCGAACAGAGCAGATGACCGAGCCGAAGATGAAGGGGCCCGCACACGGATCAATCCCCGATGGTTGACGAGGAGTCCCTCCAGGAGGCCGAAAGCTAAAGCCAGGCCGTTACCGCGACAATGTGTCACCACGGAGGTCAGACGACTTGAACCACTGCCGCGCCGAGGAACCCGCGCCCCAGGTGCCGCCACGAGCTCCACCGACACCGGGCCCTCGGACAGCGACGCACCTCGAAGGCTTCAGGAAAGTCAAGCGGTGGATGCCTGGAGGTTCCTGTTGGGCCTTGACTCTGAGTCTTTCGAAGAAGGCATTGATGTTGTCCCGGCAGGAGGCAATCTTTTGCCTGAGTATAGTGCGGCAATGATAACGGAGTCGGTGGCGAACTACAATGAGCATGACCGGGCGATCCTCACGACAGCATTCCTTCGCTTCATCCGCCTGCTCATGATGGAGGTTTCTCAATGCTTCGAACGTGGGGTTGCAGCAGCCGACGCCAGATCGAGGTCAGAAGTACTGGTGGATGTCGTGACAGAGGAGGACCCGGACCATGATGAGGCCGACCTCATGCAGCGTGCCATCACATCATACGGGCCCTTGGCAGGCACGAGCTACATCACTGGCTGGTCGGACCAACTTCGGCAACTTCAGGAGGCGCTCGCGGCGCAGCAGGTGGCAGCGAGGAATGCGAACACAGAGGGCTTGCTCGCTAGACTTGCCACAGACCAGTCGATGACGACGAGCCGACGTGCTGACCTCATAGCCCTCTTGGTGGCCATGCAAGAACCCGACTGTGCTGAAAGTGCAGTGGGCAGCATCCCGTGGCAAATGGACTGGTGGAATCGGCTCATGGCGACGCCTCCTACCTGCGGGGCAGCTCCACCTGTTCGCCCGGCGACCGATCCGAATATGACGGCAGGTCAGCAGCCGACGGATGCAGAGATCCAGGACATGGCGGCGGACGAGGCACAAGCTCGGCAAGAAAGGGAGGCGGAGGCTCTGCGTCGCCAACAGGAACTACGCGCTCATGAGGACTACGAGAACATGCAGTTGGGGCACCAGGCGAGCTTGTTGACTCCAAGTCAGGAACCACAGCAGCTTTCAGCCAGCGACTTCCGGGCCTGGGAAGACTGGGAATGGCATGCTATCATGCAGGGGCCATCCGTCACGAGGCAAAGGAGGACATTGGTGCTCGAGGTTGGAAGTCGAGCGGGTGGCGATGGTCCTTGGGTGGGTCGCACAGTGCGCATACCCTGCGGCCGAGGCGGAGACCTGCCCACGCTGCAGCTGGGCATGCGAATCGAAGTGGAACAATGCCCAGACGATGTTCCAACGCAACGGCTGCACCGCTCCCCTTCTCGGTCCAGGTCGCCGCGCACAGGTGCTACAGATGACGGCGACCACCACCAACATGACCACAGTGCCGCCTCACATGGTCCTGATGGGGTACCAGAAGCAACGGAACAGACGAGAGCCCCAGACGGGCAAGCTGAGCACACCCAGCTTGACGACGAGGACAAGGCGAGCGGCCTCAAGGACATCCAGTTCTCTGAGTATGAAGTTCTGTATACGAGGTGGAAAAATAACCAGGTCACTGCCGAAAATGTCGTGGAGATCGGTGGGGCAAACTTGCTCGACCTGATGGAGGCGCAGTACCTTGTGGACATGGAAGAGGCTGCCGATACGCAATGTCTCCTACGCGGAAATGCCTCTGTGTGCTCACTGGGGTCAACCACGACTTCCTCAACAACCCAGCACTCTGCCCCGACCCACTATGTGACTCATGAAGATCTTCTCGACATGATGGCGGGTGACCACGGTGGGATGCTGGACCAAGCCTTAGAGGGGATGACGACGGATGACGAATGAGGGAACGTCTTGACAAAGACCGCAAAGGGGAACATGACACACCGTTGAAGCAGGGTGACAAGTGAGGGTGGAAGTTTTTCTCAGTGCCTCGTGTTAATCCGACACAGGCCGATTGCTCTCCTCGAAGGAGGATTCTGTAGCTCAGACGTGGGCAGACGGAAAAGAGCCCATAAAAAAAAAAAAACCTTAACCCTAAACCGTTAGCATCATTATGGAGATTGATAGCAAATCGGCTTCAGAGGCTATTTCAGGCCTGGGGAACAGGAAAGACTCAGGCTAAGAAGCCTCAACAGACTTATCACCAAGTCGGATTCCGCAGCTGTTTCCCAACAGGAAGGCAGCACGAAAGCTGCTGCACTTGCAGTTCTTGTGTTAACCAGAAGTCTTCAACGAACCCACAAAAGAGCCCTTCAAGGGACCCAGGAACCCGTAAACCTTCAACCTTCAACCTTAAACTCTACCCTAATAGCGAGGCGAGTGTCCGAAGCATGCCGCAGGATGCAGCCAAAAGAAGAGCCGCGCGGCTCTACATGCATAGCTTGTTAGAGGACCCAGATGAAAAGGACAAGCTTGAGAAAGCTGCAAGAGATGCGAAGCCAGGCGACCGAAAGCGGAAGCGTGATGATGGTACCAGCTTAACTACGGACCAAAAGCAATGGCTAGAGGCGCACGTGTGGCATGGCCAAATTTCGGATCCGAGTGTGGGGTCAAAACGAGGTCCAGAACGAGATAGTAAACGAGATAGTTTAGATTAGCCAGTTTGGTCCCAGAAGGTCATAGCCCATTCCTTTTGTAGACCAGTACTAGTGCCACGACGAAGACTAGTACTAGTACTACTAGTACTACTAGTAGTACTACTAGTAGTAGTAGTAGTAGTAGTAGTAGTAGTACTACTACTACTACTATTACTACTACTACTACTACTACTACTACTACTACTACTACGCATCTACTATACGTTTCATCCAAGGCTCAAAGAACGCTGGTCGAACTTGCTGGCAGAGGAGCGAGCAGCCTGGCTTGCAAAGGCCGACCCGAAAGACAAGAGTGGCAGCGCGCCGCCGAAGGAAGCAGCCGACACCTGCGTAGCTGCATCAAGTTCGGGCCAAGCGCCTGCGAAGACTTTTGGGCGACTGTCGGTGAAGCAACAGAGACGAAACATAGATGCTTTGGGTGAGCTGTTGAAAGGCGCAGGTAGCATGGAGGATGCTGTCGCGCTCCTTGCCTCTTCCGTGCAGCAGCTGCAGCAAGAGTGGCCAGAGGTGGTCCCAAAGCTGCAGGATGCTTTAGCCAAGCAGTCCGAACCCGCAGGAGACAACGGATGCCGAGTGTGCACCGACGTTCTCACTGGCTTGAACAACATAGGGTGTTCGCTGCCGGGTTATGACACTCCGAACCCGCCTGAACAGTTTCATGCCGCAACTTGGTAGAATTTAAAAGTCTATAGGTCTCCGGGTTACCGGGTTTAGAGTTTAGGGCTTAGTCGTCAGGAAATTAGTTTATATCAATTAACAGGTCCGCTACGTTTAAATACAGGGGGTAAGGCTTGGGGCGGCAGGTTGAGGATTTTGGAAATTTGCGGGTTTTGGAGTTTTGTTCACAGTTTAAGGTGCGTCGGGCCATCGACCGCGTTGTACGTGCAGCAGTGCCAGACCGCCAAATAGTGCTTCAGAAGGGCTACGAGATGGGACACAAACGTTGGTGTGCAGCAGGACGCAGTGCGGACGAGACTTCTGTACAAACGCGTGGCAGACGAAGCAAGGTCAACGACGAAGCCAACATCCATGCTGTCCGAGATGCTCTGGAGAAGAACTGCCAAGCTTCTTCGGAGCCCTGCCTCAACTCGCAAAGGGAATGGGTGCCGGCAGTGATCTTGACGAGGCGCAAGAACGTAATCTTTGAGCAGACCGAGGGTTTGCAAGAGCAGATGAGCGGCTATTGCTTCAATAGTATTGTCAAGCGGCACCTGAAAGAGTTCAAGGCGCCCCGGCGTCTGACAGACTACTGTCAGATCTGCGCGGACTTCGACGACAAAGTGCTGCCAGACATGCGGAAGTTGATCGAGAAATCCCAGCAAGAGCTTCGCGAACAGCTGCCAGACTATTTCGTTCCCTGGGATCGTCATGCAGAAAACGAACAATACAAAGACAAACCTGCTCTGCTCATCAGCGACCTCGCTCACTACATTCAAATGCACGACACCGCAACACAGAGTTTCCTTGTGGCTGCTCGTCTTTGCGCCGTGGCTGTGCAGACATTCTTGCGCTGCGCGAAGTGGAGATCCACCGTGGCGTGGAACTGCGTGCAATGAGCAAGCTTGTTGGCTCGTACAACCACCATCGCGCCTCCAACGAGCTGCAAAAACCTGCCATCGATGCGTTGCTCAAATCGCCCTCGCTGGGGAGATTGGCCATTTTGGCCGACTGGAAGGAGTTGCTCAGCTTGCCACTTCAGGCCAAGGCCACGGGAGAAGCTTTTTATGGATCTGCAAGGAAGGAGGTATCCATATTCGGTGTCGTGGTGAACTTCAGGAGTAGGATTTAGGATTTCGTTTTTAGTGTGTGGCACTTGTAGGGTTGCAAATCTTTCGAACCCTAATTTGGAAAACCGAAGTCATCGTGAACTCCCTGCCCACATTGAGCAAATCCCAGGCGCAGTCATAACAACTCACTCACAGGGTTCGACAGAAGAGAAGAAAGAGATGGTCAGAACGCACATACTTGTTATCAGCGAAATTCTAGATCATACTGCTTTGCGCACGTGTCAGCTCCTCTCGCTCATGGTATCGAAGCGACCTTCTACAAGACCTCTTCAAGGCGTGGACATAGTGGCAGATTGCGCGGGTCACTTCAGATCCTACGAAAATTTGGCATGGGCGGCAAAGCTTGCGGCAGAGCACAACTGCGAAGTGGCACTCCACTTCGGAGTAGAGAAGCATTTCAAGCACGATTGTGATAGGATGTTTGGCTGGGTGAATAATGCTATTAAACATCTACTCCTCGACAAAGCCACTGCCAACATCAAGGAGCCGAAAGATCTTCAGATGGCCTTGCACGGATATTTCTCACACAACAGAAGCAAGGATCCCACCGCTCCTGCTATCGCAGTGCTGCTGGACGATTCTCCGGTTCCGAAAAAGGCCGGCAGAATGATTGTTCCGGCACTGAAAATCACCCGGACGTATTGCTTGTCACTGCTGCCAGACAGGCGCAGGCGTTTCGGGGCGGTGCTTCGGAACCACATCTACAGCACCAGGCCTCTCACTGCGGCATTGGACATTGACAACATCGAAGAGCATCCTGGCCCCGAAAACTGGAGAAGAGGTTATTATGGGAAGGGCAGAGAGGCGTGGGACACATTTCGGAGAGGCCTGAATCTTGGTGTTGGTTTTCCATTACCAGTCATCTATGTCTATAAGTCGGTCCGCAACTACTAAGGACGACACTGAGTCTCCGACAGGCTGCTCAAAAGTCCTGCGTGCCAGATGCTCTTCATCGCACGCACGGGCTGCCCACATTCGAATCGGAGGTGCAAAAGCTCCGCCTACGCCAGCTACGGCGCAAGCGTCGAAGACAACGGCGTGCTGCAGCAGCTGCTTCGTCGTCGTCCTCCTCCAGCTCCTCTTCATCCTCCTCCAGCTAGGACTCGGACCACTTCTGAGGATGGGAAAGAAGCCACGCGAGCTTGCTGCCTTGCTCTGGCCTTTACTGCTACTACTACTATTACCGCCGCCCCCACCTCCACTCCTGCCGCTCCTGCTCCCTCGGCTTCTACAGCTGCAACGGCTACTACTGCCACCGCTACTACTAGTCCTGCTCCACAGCGACGGCAGCAACCAGGGCACTGGCATGCCGTTTGTCTTCCACGCTGGCACGTCGGCGTCGTCTAACCCGCCGCGGTGGGGCGATACGATCAGCGCGATTAACGCCTACTTTGGCCAGAAGCGCCACCCGAAGTCCATCGGCCCCGTCACCCTCCACGCCGAGCCCAACGGCGCTGCATTGCCACTGTAACAAATTGCTGCTGCTCCTGCTCCTGCTCC
>CAJNDV010033145.1:2235-36222 GCA_905221635.1 Symbiodinium sp. CCMP2456
CCTGGACCCTAAACCCTACCTTAACCTACCAAAACCCGCTTTTTCTGTGCTTTTTATGAATTCCAATATGGGACTTATAGGGACCCTACAACAAAGTAGATTCTGGTGGGTTAAGCCTGAACCCTAAACCCTAAACCCCAAACCCCAAACCCCAAACTCTAATCCCCAAGCCCTAAACCCCAAACCCTAAACCCTAAACTCCAAATCCTGAACCCTAAACCCCAAACCCCAAACCCTAAACCCTTAAACCCTCAACCCTCAACCCTCAACCCTCAACCCTAAACCCTAAACCCCAAGCTCCGTGTTCAACGAAAGGTCCGGCCTCAGGTGCCGCGGAAGGCCCGGGCGGGCCAAGCGCTGCCGAAAACAGACGAAACCCTCAAAGTAGGGCTTCAGGGTTTTACGGTTTTAGGGTTTAGGGTTGTAGGGTTTGGGGTTTTGGGTTTGAGGTTTTGTGGTTTCAGGGTTTAGGGTTTTAGGGTCGGGTTTGGGGTTGAAGATGAACCCTAAACCCTAAACTAAAGTAGGGTTTTAGGGTTTAGGGTTGAAGATGAACCCTAAACCCTAAACCCTTAGAGTTTTAAGTTCGGAGTTTGGGTTTTAGCGTTTAGGTTATCCTGGGACTTAGGGTTCAGGGTTGGGATCGGGATTCTAGGAGTTTGGGTTCAGGGTTTAGGGTTTCGGGGCTTCGGGGGTTGTGGATTTGCGGTCTAGGGTTTGGGGGTTTCAGAGTTAAGGTTTAAGGCATGCCTGTATTCTCCAACTAGCCTTTCCAGAGGCGTTGTGCTTACGCGGTGTGAGATTCTATGTTGGTGGTAGTGGTGGTAGTCGTGTAAGACAGCCTTAAAACGCGCCTAAGAACAAGAACGCAGAAGAACCTTGTTGCGGCCCCTTAAATCCAAAACACAACAGTATTAAAACCTGTAAAAAAATCTTGTTCAGAATCCATGAACACATAAACAAGTTATAATCTCTTTAATCCTCCGTCAAAACCTCTTAAAACTATAAAACCCAACATCGCATTATATATATATATATACACACACACACAATGTAAAAACCAAAGCAAAATGTCTGTAACACCCTATGATGCCCTGCGAAAATTAATGCAACCCTCGTTACAACTCCATGAAACCCATAAAACCTCGTTTAGAACCCCTAACCCCTAGGATTCTCTGATAACACTCGTAAAACTCGGTGAGCGCATAAAACCCCGTTCAGAACGCCCAAACCCCTCAGATGTCCGTCTGAGAGCCTCAAGACCTCCTCTTCAAACCCATAAAATCCCTTTTTAAGATCGAGAGCGAGAGAGAGAGAGAGAGAGAGAGAGAGAGAGAGAGAGACAGAGAGAGAGAAAGAGGGAGAGAGAGCACGTGACCGAGGAGCTGGCAGGCTCGACAGCCGGTCGTGTTGCGTCCGGCTAGCCAAGGCATCATCGGCAGCAGATCTTCAGGAGGCAGCATATGCAATGGTTCGAGAATCCGCAGGGCATTGTTCGAACATTGCCCACCGAATCGCACGTGCAGGGACTTACGGGAAACACAAGCAGAACATCGAGCGAGACATCAGCAGTGCACTGGCTTTGCCTTTGGACCTGCGGCGCCAGGGTCTGCGACCGCGGACCCAGGCAGAAATCGCCGAGACAATGCGAGTGCTGGCCAAGTGGCAGGCACGCTGCGTGCAGAGTGCGAACGCGACCCCACCCCGGGTTGGCACGAGTCGCAGCGGATCGGGCACATCCAAGTGCGGTCGCACTCCGTCGCTGTTGTGAACCAGACTGCGTTGCATCATCTTTCACGTGCGGTCGTGCGCCGTTGCTGCTCCTGAAGGAGGACAGAACCCGCCAACGCACACGGAGCGTTGACAAAAAAAACAGCTGGCATCGGACGGGTTCGGACACAAAGACAGCCTCGCCGTTGAAGAGCGCATGTGAACCTCTATAAACCCCGAGGAAGACCGTCACTAAAACCTCAAGACGTCCTCTATAAACCCATTAAAAGCTCACTAGACCCGCTAAACCCGTCTAAACCCCAGGAGACCCTTATTGGAACCTTAAACCCAAAACCCTAAGTCTTTAAGCCGTAACCCGTAACCCCTCTTTCGGAACCTCAAACCCAAAACCCTAAACCCCTAAACCCTAAGCCTTAAGCCCTAAACCCGTAAACCCCTAGGCCCTAGACCCTTAAACCCTAAACCCTAACCCTGAACCCTAAGCTCTAAACCCTAACCGCCCTACCCTTGCTAAAACTTGTAACCATTTTAAAAAGAACTTTAAGACATCGAACCCCCCTAAGCCCCTAAACCCTAGAACCCAAAACCCCTAAACTCTGGACGTTAAATACCCCTAAACCCTAAAGCCCTAAACCCTAAACCCTTACCCTTACTAACACCTTATTATAAGACCTCAGCGAGATCTCCTCGCTGCCGGCGCTGACCACGGGCTTTGCGTACCGGTCTAGCAGGCCGAAGCTCGGAGGCCAGTGTTTGCCACGTTGTGTTGAACGGGTTTTTGAGGTTTTGGATTTAGGGTTTGGGGTACATAGGGTTTTGAGTAATTATATAGGGTTTAAAGTTTAGGTTTTAGTAGGATTTTCGAAGGGATTTTAGCCTGATCGCGTAACATAGGTGTCTTAATAATTACCTACATCATTTCTTCGGGTTCCTTATGTTAACTAGAGTAGAATAGTCTAACAATTAAAGCCCCTACAGTAGGGTTTCCGCAGGTCTTCTGTGTTTTTTTTATAATGCCTTTTCAGGGTTTTATAGGATTGCAGCAGCATTTTATAGTGTTTTGTAGAATTTAAGTAGGGACTATCAGGTTTCCGGTGGCTTTATACTGTTTTTGTAGGGTTTGAAAAGGTTCCTTTGGAACCGGCTCTATGGGTTCCTTGTATGGGCTCCTGCAAGGGTTCCTTCAGTCAGGGGATCCGTAGGTTGAGGCCTTGGTGTGTTGCAGTGTTTAGGCTTTAGGTTTTAGGGGTTTAGGGTTTAGGGTTTAGGGGTTTAGGGGTTCAGGGTTTAGGGTTTAGGGTTTAGGCTTGAGGCTTCGGGGTGTTGTAGGGCTTAGGGTTTAGAGCGTTATAGGGTGTTGGGTGGAGGGTCTGTCAGGAGGTCTAGCAAGGGTGCTTGAACCCTAAACCCTGAACCAAGGGTGCGTTGAGGGCCCTTAGTTTGGGTTTTATCAGGTTCAGGTTCCCTAAGGTCATCCTTACAGGGTTTTGGGTTCCTTCAAGTGTTCCCTGGCGGACGTAGGGTTCCTTTGGGGTTTGGGGTTTTCGGGTTTGGGGGGGGTTAGTGGTTGAGGGCTTACTGGTTTAGGCTCTTCCAAAAGTTTTAGGTTGAGGGTTTGGGGTTTAGTTGAGGGTTTTAACCCTAAACCCGAAACCCTCAACCGTGTTTTAGTGGTTTATGTGTTGTTTAAGGCTTGAGGTTCTTTGAGGGGGGGCTCATTTGTGGAAGGCGTTTCGCGAAGCCGCTCTTCGAATGTTCTACACGGGCTCTAGATCAGGAATTCAGGGTCTTTAGGGTTTAGGGTGTTTAGCATTGTGAGGTTGAAGGCGATTGCATGTGTATGTATATTATTTGTACTTATGTATATATATATATATATACATACTACAGTAACACGATCTACTTATCTGTTTATATTCAGTTATCTACTTCTGTATCTTTCTAGTCGCCTGTTCATGGTTACATTTTCTTCTTTCGTATATATATATATAATAAGTATATATATATATATATGTTATATAGCTATAAGCCACATATATATACACATGCGAATATATATATATATATATATATATATACACAGAGCAAGGGAGAGTTTTATATGGATTCCTATAAGGGTATAGGGCAGTATAGGGCATCCTTGTTTAGGGATCGGGGTTCAGAATTTGAAGCTGCCAAAGTCGGCGGTGGAGGTGGAGCGCACTCGGCAGGGCGCAGTTCCGGCCCCGGCGTGTTTCTGCAAGGGTTTAGGGATTAGGGTTTAGGGTTTAGGGGTTTAGGAGTGTCCGGGGACAGTGGCCGACATCCGCCAGCTGGTGCTTGCCAGCGCTTATAAGGATGCGGATGATGCCAGCCTTAATACTACCAGTAGCAATAAAAATCATACTGATACTAATACTGATGCTAATAGTGGTTTATACACATATATATATATATATATCTATGAGTGGTATATATATATATATATATGAATACCAATGCCCTTACGAATGCTATAGTCTCTATATAAACCGCAATTCAAGCCCGATCCCTGAGCCGAAGCCCTACAGGCTCAACCCGAAACCCTAAACCTAGTCTAAACCGTAAAACCTGAACCTAAACTAAACCCTAAACCCTGAACCTAACTTAAGCCCTATAAGCCTTAAACCCTGAACTTAAACCCTAAACTCTAAACTAACCTAAACACTCTACCTAAACCCTAAACCGAACCACGAAGCCGTATGCCACAGAAGCCAGGCCGAATCCGAGCAGGTCCGAAGCTTAGCTAGGGCTTCGCGGATTCACGGGTTTGGGTTTTGGGGTTTAGGGTTTACCGTTTTGGGGGGCTTGGGGGGTAGGGGTTGGGGTGTAGGGCTGAGGGAGTGTTTGAAGGTTTAGGTTGGGGGTTCAGGCATGATTAAGGGCTTTTGGTTTAGGGTTTGGGATCCGGGTGGTAGGGTTCAGGGTGAAGGGTCTGAGGTTCAGGGTTGTTTGGTTTAGGGCATAAGGCTTTTCTGCAGCCACTTTAAAAGAGGCAACGGTTGAAATCGTCCTTCTGGGATTTGAGCGGAATGGTTGGTTAGCAGTGTCCACGTATGTATAGCCCGTATCAAATTACGTCGTTGGGCTTCGGGGTGCGCTGTTTCGGGCTTACCCTTATGTAAAAGGGTACAGGGTTGAGAAACCCGACCCCGACCCCCGATAGCTAAACCGTTTCAATGGGGATCGCGACTCCCCAAACGCTGCAAACATACGCTCAAAATGCGAATGCGCCTCGCGATCCCTAAGACTACATATATAGAGAAGCTCAACTCCCAACCAGTCTGGGGAGCCCTAGAATCTGAGCCATAAACCCTAAACCCTAAACCCTAAACCCTAAACCCTAAACCCTAAACCCTAAACCCTAAACCCTAAACCCTAAACCTGAACCAGAAAGATAAGCTCCAGATCCTAAGCTGTTTAGGAGTCCTATGCCTTAAACCCTAAACCCTAAACTCTGAAACCCTAATCCCTAAGTACTAAGCGTCTTCGAAATCAACTAGTCCCAAGGAGCGCTTAAGAGGACGAAGCATTTAGAGTTCAGGTTTAGGGTTTAGGGTTTTGGACTTTGGGTTTAGGGTTTAGGGTTTATAGGATTTAGAGCTAAAAAATAGGGCCTTAATCTTAAAAATAGGTCTTAAGATGGATGCCACTCAAGACAGAACAATGCTAACTCTGAAGGCAGCCTATATTGCTGATTAAGTGTTCAGGGCTTTGGGGTTTAGGATGTGCCTTTGTTTCCGGAACTAGGAATCCACCTAAGCATGAACTGTTGGGCGGGATGTTCCTACGTCATTGGGTTGCATAAAGAGATATGTTTTTTGGCACTTGCTGTGGTGTTTTGAGGGCTGCTTTAGGGTTAAGGGCTTTAGGGTTTAATTGCTACTAGGATCGACAGTACATAACAGTGTCCGATCGTTTGGCCGGGGGTGGTTTAGGGTTTAGGGTTTAGTGTTTCTCAATCAGTCGGATCGGAATCGTTTTGAAGTGTGGCCTACTTGGGGATACAATTCGCTTAGCAAGTCCGCTGCTAAACTCTAAAACCCCTAAACCCTAAACCCAGGCCTACAGTTTTCCTCCAGGTTGAGTCGATGGTCTCGGAAATTGTTTCCACGGGGTTCTTGTTGTAGAGCGGTTTCTGCCAGATACACGTCTGTAACCCTAAACTCGATCCAAGCCCTATAGTTAGATATAACCCTAAAACTAACCCCGCACCGACAGCGCAGACGCATACACAGACACAGACACAGACAAAGACACAGACACACACAGGCGCACACACACACACATATATATATATATATATATATATATATACACACAGACACACACACACACACACACACGCACACACACACACAGACAGAGAGGCCAAAGAGTTTCGTGTTCGGACTCCAAAACAACTTAACCTTCAAACTCTAAACCCAAAAAACCCCAAACACCCAAACACTGAACTCCAAACCCTAAAGTCTAAACCCGAAGCGGTAATTATTCCCAACTGCCGAACACTTCAAAGCGGAGCTGGACAGCCCGCCCGGGCTTGCGAAGGAAGTTGTTCGATCCCTTACCTAGAAGCATCCGCATCCAACCTAAGCATGCGCGGCCAACTGCTCGGATCAAGCCGTCCAAAGAGTAGATCTTTTCAGGGGAACCCAGCAGTACTAAAGGGTTCCAAATTAGGGGCTCTGTTTTCTAAATCCTTCCAAACTTGGTTATGGGTAAGGTAAGGGTATTCTCAGTCCTAAAGACTCGGACTATGGTACTCACATATTAGAGCTCTCCGTTTGAAAACGTGCCTACTAAGTCGTCTCATCTTCCAAGTCGTTCCCTGAGCAGAGTACGCAAAACCTCGAGGTAGTGTGCCGCTGAACATCCGCGGCAGACCGGTCGAGAAAGCCAAGGACACACGAAAACAAGTCGTTGGGTCACATTAAGGACCTAGCTCGCTGGTCAATATAGAGTGTATGCCTGGAACACCAGCCCTAGGCAGTAAGTTGCAGAAGCTTTAGTTTAAGCTTTGAGGACTCTAAACCTTCTAGAGAGTCTTGTTTATGAGCTCGAAAGAAAATTGTCTTGGTGTCGGTGGCGGGTGGTGATGATGATGATCAGCAGGACAATTAGGAGGACTCGATGCTGATGAGGACGGCCCTCAACAGCGTGATCACCACCATGACCTTAGCACGGGAAGTCCCGAACGAGTCCATTGAACATTCAAGGTTTAGGGTTTAGGGTTTAAGGTCTCGGGTTTAGGGTTTTAGGTCTCGGGTTCAGGGTTTAGTCAGGTCTCCACGATACCCAAACCCGACGGACAGAGCTTTCCCGGTGCGAAGAGCTGGGGTCCAAAGCATCTGGCAACCCTACACTCCTAAGCCTAAACCCTAAACCGTAAGCCCTAAATCCTAACCCCAATGCAGGAACCTGATTAAAAAAAACCCGGGCCCAATAACACCCACAGTATTAGGATTCATATCAAGAACCCTAACAAAGACCCAGGGTTTCTTAATCAGGTTCCTATATCAAGCTAACCTCAATAAGCCCAAACCCCAGACCCGAAACGGACAAAGATAAGAACAGATTGAGGAAGGCCTAGACCCCCCAACCCTCTAACATGCCCTAGATACCCCACCATTAAGGACCATAAGGGCTCTCTTAAAGGGCACTTGGGGTGTGCATGGGGGCCCCTGTTCCCATGAGAAGGAGCAGGCATAAGGGATTCTGCTAAGAAGCCCCGGGCCCCAAAACCCCTAAAACGCCCGATGCTCCATAGGGGTTTAGGGGTTTAGGGTTTAGGGTTTAGGGTTTAGGGTTAAGGGTTTCGGGTTGAACCCCAAATGCCTGTTTTAATAAAGCCCTTATGGCCCTTAAAGGTTGGTATTTAGGGCATATTAGAGGGTAGTTGGGGGGGGTCTAGGCTGACACCCTAAATCAACACCGAAAACCTTAGAGAGCCCCGAAAAGCTGAACTGTCGAGACTCAGCTCCCCACGGTTTCAAGAGCCCTCAGCCCCAAAGGCGAAAGCCTTTAGGGTTTAGGGTTTAGGGGTTTAGGGTTTTAGGGTTTAGGGTTTAGGGGTAAGAAGACTCAAGAAATGCAGAAAACGCCAGAAACCTCACAGAACTCTCATAAGAAGCCTTGAGTTAAAGGGAATTCTTTGGGGGAACCCGTGCAGGGGATCCTTATCCCAGACCGCCGGAAGGATCTAAACCGTAGATCCTCCAATTTGGGACCCTGACTACTAAAGGGCACTTGATATAGGAACCCCGTTAAGGGATCCCTAAACCCTAAGCCCTAAACCCCGGAACCATGAACCCCAAGTCATGGGGTCTGGGACCCTAAACTAAACCATGAGGTCTGGGCACGAGCAGCATTGAAGGAAACCTCTCAGCTTGACAAACCAACCCGGAAGCTCTTTCGTCCCCTGCAAAAGACTCCGCAACCCTCGAAGTTTAGGATTTAGGGTTTAGGGTTTCGGGTTTTATGATTTAAATTTAGGGTTTAGGGTTTGGGGTTTAGGGTTTAGGGTTTTGGGCTTGCTTCTTGGTGTTTACGGCTTGGGGTTCGGGTATTTAGGGCTTGGGGTTTCGGGCTTTGGCTGTCGGGTCCCTGGTCTCGTTTCGCTTTTCGTCAGGACTGGCCTGGCCTGCGAGGAAGGTGGGAGTTTCAGAAAATTGGGGGCACCTTATTTTGGGGTCCTTATAATAGGGATCCTGCTATTTAGGGTACTATGTTAGGGTCCCCTATTTTCGGAACCCCCCAGGTGCTTCGGCGTGCTTTAAGCATTTGCCGGCCCATGTGCCGATATGGTGGATACTTTGTCCTAAAGCGCGTCTACGGACTATGTTAAGTCCAACGTATATACTACCTGGTTATATTTATAGACCCTAGTGTGTTCGCTTCATGGCTGCTGTGGTTGTTTCGACCCCTCGGGCTTCAGAACCCCATGGCCGCGGTGTGAATTCAAGGTTAATATGCGGGCCCAAATAACAATTAACAATACTGCCTGGGGTTCCTTATTATACTTAAAGTATAATTTGCATCAAGACCCTATTAAAACCCTAAACCCTAAACCCCTAAACCCCTAAACCCTAAACCCTAAACCTATTACAAAGGCCCCCTATATGTCGTTTGTTGTTTAGGTTCGTGGTCTAGGGGGCTTGGGTTCGGGACTGAAGTTGAGCTTTGAGTTGAGGTGGTTATCGCCTGAATCAAGGTTTAGGGTTTAGGGTTTAGGGGGATCCGCGGGATTTTGCTCTTCCGTTGGCTGTGCAAAGTTCTACGAGGCTTTGGGTACAGCTGCTCCCTGAAGGGATCTTATGCACAGTTCTGAGCTCTCTTTCTCAGTTTATGCATATATATATATATATGTGCATACTATGCATATCTAAAAGTATATAGCGATCGCGCACGGAAAGCTTGTGCGTCTATTGTACATATATATATATATATATATGTATACATATGTGTAAACACGTATATACAACATGCACATATGTATAACCGTTTCTAGCTGTCATGTGTGTTCCGGTATCCTGACAGTAGAATATAAATCTTGGCTTTAGCCCTGTATAAGACTTCATTTTGTTTGATCCGAAAATTGTTTGACCAATAAAGCAAGCTTTCTAAGGAAGCCTTCAATAGGCCCATACTTCATGGAACCGCCTTGCTTTCAGGAGCTCACCAAGGGACCCTTGCAAGAGCCCTCTAAGGAAGCCGTAAACCAAGCACAGCTTTGAGGAACCCCCTTCAGGAACCCTTCAACGTCCTTTAAAAGGGAACCCTAAGCCCCAAACATTCAAGTCTAAGCCCTAAACCCTAAACCCTACACCCTTTTAAAAGAAACCCTGCGCCACAACGGAACCCTACACACGAATCCTTTAAGGCGCCGTAAGCAACAAAACCTTTGAGTATCCCTCCAGGGTTTAGGGTTTAGGGGTTTAGGGGTTTAGGGTTTAGAGTTTTGGCTTTAGGGTTTAGGGTACCCTCATCTTTCAAGGAGCCCCCTTCAGGATCCCTCAGCCCTAAGCCTTTAGGGAGTTTGAAGCCCTGAGCCTATTTAGGGAACCCAAAGCCCTAAGCCTTTCTACCCTACGCTTCACAATTATAAGGAACCCTAGTTTAGGGTTTAGGGTTTAGGGTTTAGGGTTTAGGCGCCTAAGTCCTTCCAAAATAAGGAACCCCAAGCCCTATAAGCCTGTAAGGAAGGAGGCCTGGGCCCGAAAAGCCCTATAAAGTGCAAACCCTAAACCCTGAACCCTAAAAGGCCCTATAAGCCCTATAAGCTCTAAACCCTAAACCCTAAAACCCCAAACCCGAAACCCTAAACCCAAAAACACTATAACCCTAAGCCCAAGCCTTTAAGGAAGCCGAAGGGGGGGTCCTTCGATGCAGAGGTCCGCGGAGCGCGCGGCAAAGGCCGCAGCAGCCGCGGATCCGACCGAAGAGCCGCAGGCCAGGGGTCTCTTAAAGGGTTATAATTAGCATTTAGGGTGTATGGGGTTTACGGTTTGGGGTTTAGGGTTTAGGTCCCAAACAGTGGGTACTTAGGGTCTATTATTAGACGGTAGAATGAGGGTCTACCTTAAGAACCCAACCCACTTTTTTGTAGGTTCTTATAAAAAACCCTAATATGGGGATTTATAGGGACCCTACAAAAAAGTAGGTTTGGGGTTCTTAAAGGGTTTGCATTTAGGGTGTAGGGGGTTTAGGGTTTAAGGTTTAGGGTTTACGGTTTAGGTTTAGGGTTTATAGGGTTTAGGGTTTAGGGTTTGAGGTTAAGGGTTTATGATGTAGGGTTTGGGATAAGGGTTCCTGTAACAAGGATTCTATTAGGGGATCTCTAAGGGTTGTAGGGTTAGGGCTCTCTTAAAGGGTTGGCATTTAGGGTGTGGGGGGGTTTATAGGGTTTACAGCTTAGGGTTTAGGGTTTATGGTTTAGGGTTTACGGTTTAGGGTCTACGGTTTAGGGTTGAGGGTTTAGGGTTTGAGGTTTAGGATTTGGGGTTTGGGGGTTGTTGTTTAACTTCAAAGGGTTCCTGTAACAGAGATTCCTTTCGGGGATCTCTAAGGGTTGCAGGGTTAGGGCTTTAGCGTTTTAGGGTCTACCTGTGTAGGGCTGGCTCTCTTAGTAAGGATTTGGATTCCTTAAAAAGTAAAGGGGGCAACAAGGTTTCCTTAAAGGGGTTAGGGTTCCTTAAAGAGGGTTCAGGGTTGAAGCGTTCAGGTCAAGTTTTTAGTTTATTGTTTTTATGGTTTCCTGAACCAAGGGGCCTTAACGGGCTCCTGTCAGCGTCATATAGGGTTGGGGTCTATGGGATTTAGGGTCTCGGCTTTAGGGCTTTGCGTTTGCAAGTCGTGTTATTAGCTCTTGCAATAGGCTGGGTTTACCGAAAATGTTCAATAAAGGTTTGTTAATGTGTCAAGGTCGAGGTGTTGAGCGTTGTTGTTTGCTGGCCGTTTGTCCTTGGTCTTGGCAACTGTCACTCTAGAACCCCAAACCAAACCCAAAACAACCCTAAACCTCGAAACCCTCATAACTAGGAGCACCATAAAGTGGCACCACATATAGGTCTTACTGCATGCCTTTATTTAGACTCTCTACACAGTCGCAAATGCGCACGGAGAATGTATAGGAAATGACAGGGGGCGGCTAGGCCCCAGAGCGCTTCAACCGTTTCTTGCTACAACGATTAGGAGTTCAAGTATATACCAGTAGTTTTCGCACGGCCTGGTGCTCAAGAACTTACTGTCCCTTGTCACGAGCTCGTTTTGGCGATTTGCAAAAGGAGCTGGGAAGTGTTTACGGTGTACGGCGCATGCGTTTCTGAGTATCTCTTGCCTTTTTCCGAAGGGTTTGTCAGTCTGGTTCCAAAAAGTTTCTGGGCCTGGAGGGCCCGGATGGGAGAGCCTTGGGCTCGGACCGTGTGCGTGACAGCTCCGTAGAGGCTACGTACGGAATTTGCTGAGTTCAACCAACCAACCAACCCCGTCGAGAGATGGATGACATCCTTCCTCTCCCTCCGGAGCAGCCGATCTTGATGATCTGGCGCAGGCTCGAGTCTATCAGCAACACCAGGCGCACCACGCGGCTGAACGACTGGATCGTCGCCATGTTGCAGGCCCCAAGCACTCCATTCCAAACTCCGATGCTCAGCGACAACTTCGTCGAGGCTGCCCGGTGGCAGCAGATGAACTCCGAAGACCTCAAGCTTGCAGCCAAGATCGCAGCGGGGGCTCTCAGCACCCAGGGCCTTGTCAGGTTCTTGCTGGACTCGGGTTTTTGGGTTCGCAACGCTTTTATGATTTGCTGCAGTTCTAGCAGACTCAGCATGTTTAGCAGTGTCAGGCCGGGACATCAAGCCCAAGCAGGCCGTTCACCCTGAACTACCCCTAAACCCTAAATCCTAAACCCCTAAACCCTGAACCCCAAACCCTAAACCCGAAACCCTAAACCCTGCCCCCGAAATGCGACCCAATGACTCCCGTCTTGAGATACCAGCTCTGCTCGGTAAGGAAGCAAGCCACCAAGCTTGTTGTTTTAACACGACACCCTGAATTTTTTAATACCCTTTGTCCTTTACCCTAAACCCCTAAACCCTAAACCCTAAACCCCTAAACCCTAAACCCTAAACACTAAGTCACTAAACCCTAAGCCCTAAACCCTAAATCCCTAAACCCTAAACCCTAAACCCGAAATACTAAGTCACTAAGCCCTAAACCCTAAACCCCTAAACCCTAAACACTAAGTCACTAAACCCTAAACCCTAAACCCCTAAACCCTACAAGTGAAGCCCTAACTAAGTGCTAAGAGCCCGGGCCCTGAAAACCCGAGACGCTGAACACCGGAAGAGCCTTTAACCCGAACACCCGTTTAGGGGGTTTAGGGTTCAGGGTTTAGGGTTTAGGGTTTAGGGTGTAGGGGAACACCCCCAGTACTGTAGGGGCCTAAAGAACGACCTACACTGTTTTTGGGGCTCCTTGATATAACTATACTCTACTATTTTGGGGGTTCCTGAAATATAATGATACTAGAAAGGGGCCCAAAACCCTATTCTAATGATTAAGGCCCCTATATTAGCTGGTCGCCTCTAGGCGAGCCCCACCTCCGCCTTGGAGGCGTCCCTGGGTTTAGGGTTGAGGGTTTTTGTTTGTTGGTGTAGGCCTAGGGGTTTAGGGTTGAGGGTTTATGTTGTTGTGTGTTGGCTGTGTCGGGTTTTTAGGGGCTTAGGGGGGTTCATGAGGGTGTACATATGTTTTTTCTTGGTGAAGGGCCTTGGGGTTTTAGGATGTGGGACTGGGGTACAGGGTTTTCGATTTAATTAGGGTTCAGGGCTTTGGGTTTCAGGTTTGGGGTGCGGTCGTAATTTATCTTCTTGTATGCGTTGAGTTTCCCAAAATATGTTTTCGGGCCCAGGCATATGCCACATATAATATAGGTACATTGAGTTCCTTTTTCGACAGTGTTCACGGAGACATAGCAGCTTAGCATGAAACCCTAAACCCTAAACCCTAAACCGTAGCAGCTTGGCATTGAAGTTTTACAGTGCAGCTCTGGTGTGACGCTGGACTTTGTTGTTTATGTTTGGGAGTCTTGGGGTTGTTTAGGCTTTACGGTTTAGGGTTTAGGCTCAGGGTTGTGGGAGTTAAGTTATGAGGCTTTTGTTGGCCAGTTGTGTGGGCGAGGGCTCTGCTGGATCCTTTCTGGATTAAGGCTTATGGTTTAGGTTCCCACTTGCTGCAGAAGTTCTACTTGGTCAAACTGTCTAACCCCAAGGGTGCATGCGTCTGTACAGTCTAGTGTGGCCTCGAATGGGTTCTTAACTCCAGGCTCTGCGAGTCGAAAGCAGCTAAAATACAGGTACCAACAAGCCCTCTAGTACACCTTGCCCTAAACAGTAAACCCCTGCACGGTCCAAGCACAGGCTCGCACTGAGACCTTGCTGACTTCAGTCTCAATCGCACGGTTTTAGGTTTAGGGTTTATAGGGTTGTTAGAAGCAAAACCTTGTGGTGACGATCGTGCATAGTAACGAGAGGCACATGGAGGCGAGCAGAGTCGGTGCGTAGGCCTCGGCCTGTTATGCTTGAAATCTTTCCGATCACTCTCTTGCAGCAGGGAATCACGGAGGACACACATCAGCGAGGTAGCGGCCATGATGGATGACAGCAACATCGTCTACTTGAGCAGTCAGAGCCTGGGTCTGGAGGAGCCAGAGTCAGAGGAGCCAAAGCCAATGCAACCCATAAGCGAAGGAAGCCCCTAAAAGGAAGTACGCCTCTGCGAGCCAGGCTGAGATCACCACTTGGAACAACACCCTAAACCCCAAAGTTTAGGGTTTAGGGTTTAGGGCCTATAAACACCTAAGCCTAAACCCTTACAAGCAAGCTGCGATCATGATCTGGAAACCTACAAACTTGGTCAGTTGAAGCCGCGTAAGACCTCCATGGCAAGCTTAGAGATGCCTACATCAAAGTTCAGACACAAGGAGCCGGCAGTAGAAGTTGATGTAAAGCCTATGAATTTGTGTATGCAAGCATGCATGGATGTATAGATGGATGTAGGTATAGAGAGGAGGGAGAGGGAGAGAGAAATAGAAAGGGCATTCAAGCGAGCGAGCGAGCGAGAGAGAGAGAGAGGGAGAGTTGATACAACACCTTATAATCAAGCTCATATCATGAGAAACCCTCTATCAGGCATCCCTACTGACCCCGTACGATTCTGCCTGAACCTACCCCCCCCAGACTATAAAACCTCATGTCTCCAGGGCGGCCCCAGGCGCTATACCCTGAACCCGAAAACAAGCCCCAAACCCCAAAAACCCTAAGCCTCAGGGTTTCAGGGTTTGGGGTTCAGGCTTTAGGGTTTGAAACGGAATTGCGAGTACTAGCACGCAGCTGCAACAGGGCCGGCACAAAAAAGCGAAACAAAATGACCTCCGGACGCTAGCCAAGCGGACAGAAAAGAGCTTCAATGAAAAAACAAAAGGGAACTCCATTGTGTGTTCCCCAAACCCTCAACCCTAAACCCCAAAACCCCTGAACCCCTAAACCCCTAAACCCTAAACCCCTAAACCCTAAACCATAAACCTTAAATCCCTAAAACCCCTAGACCCCTAAACCCCTAAAACCCCAAGGATCCCATGCTTTGCTTCCTTTGGATCAGGCCCGGTTCCACATTGACCTCCAGAGGGTCGCCGAGGAGGTGACGGAGGCCTGCAAGCTCTGTTTTGGGTTTAGGGTTTATTTAGGGTTTAGGGTTTAGGAGTGCATAGGAGTTTATGGATTAAGGGTTTAGGGCTTACGGTTTAGGGAATTGGGGTTTTGGGTGTAGGGGTGTGAGACTTATGGGTATACGGCTTCCTTTTCGGCTCTAGGGGCTGTCCAGAATTCAGAGCGTGTCTCTGTTTTGATTCTCAAAGTCCTGTTCTGAAAAGTAAGATGGTCCTTATAGAAGAGTCTGGATTTGTAGCGAGATCCCTAGAAACCCCTGTGCGCTACCTGTAGGCCCATAGCCTACAAGATCCGAGGTGCTGAGTTTAGGGTTTCGGGGTTTAGGGTTCTTGTTAAGGAACCTAATTTAAGTTACCATAGCCGGGATCTACCCCACATCTCACTTCTTCCTGGTTCTGCAAACTTAGTAAGCTCAATTCCTTAACAAGAACCCAGAGTAGCGTGGAACCCGCAAGACCTTGACACTTTGTATCTTACTAAAATCGCCCGAAATCCCACGAACAAAGTCTAAGCCTAAGCTCGACCCTACACTGAAACGCTGTACCCCCAATACCCTATTTTCACCAGTTTTACGGCCCCTGCCATTATACATTTAAAAAGCATTAAATGTAAACGCCGCTTGAGCCCTGCTCAAGGGACCGTGGTAAACCCTAGACCCCCAAATCCCAATGCACTACACGACCCTACCGGGTTTAGGGGTTTAGGATTTAAAGGCATTTTAAGGTTTAGGGGTTTAGGGCTCTAAGCCCTAAACCCTAAACCCTAAACCCTAAACCCTAAACCTTCTAAACCCTAAACCCTCGCCAGGTCCGAAAGAGACAGCTGTCGACGCGGAAGCACCTGCAGGTCGTCCAGCTGGAACTTTCCACTTGCCCGGGGACTCAGGTGATTTTTTAGGTCTTGGGTTTAGGGTTTAGGGTTTAGGGTTTTTTTTGTTAGGGTTTGGGGTTTGGGGTTTAGGGACTCAAGTGACTTTTGGAAGTCCTATAAGCCCTTTGTATCCTTCTGTTTGGGGTCTGCATATTTACCCTCTTAGCATGGATCCTACTATTTGAAGGGTCTCTGTTACCTGTGCGGGCTCCGTGAATTCTCTGTAGGATGTAGGGTACCAACGCGTCGGCAAGTAGGGAGGACTTCGGATTTCGAGTTTATGTAGTGTTTCCTATCGTCTATGCTTCAGGGATTGCAGCATAGGGTTTGGGGGTGTCGAGTCACGAGAGTCCCAAAGTAAGTACCTATAACAAAGCAGGGTTTCTATAGTACAGTAGGAAGTACGTACTACTACGGTTTGTGGCAGTATCTCCCGCATAGGTACTTAGATCCCTTCGTCATTGGGGATGAGCGTGCGGGGTTGGGGGGCTTTGGGTTTAGGGGTTGCTCGGGCTATATGGTTTCGGGGTTCCGGGCTTGACAACGTGATGGAAACAGATAGAAAGCCTGTGCAGGTCGAGAGGGGCAGAATGCCTGAATGCAGGCTTCGGCTTTGTCGTGTTGGGGCTTGGAGCTTCCAAGGTTAGAAGTATGGGCCCTGAATATGGGCCCTTAGGGGGGTTCTAGGGTGGATGTAGGGTACATATAGGGTATATAGTAGGTATATCAGAGTCCCAGGGTTAAGGGCCCATACTAGGGGCCCATGGTTTCAACCTTAGAGAGCTGCAGCATCCCAGTTCAGATTTCAGATCTGTTGCTGTGCACTTGGAATTCAACTGCTCGGGTGTTGTAACTCCAAAACCTCTTGATACGACCATCGCTAGAAACCCTAAACCCTAAACCCTAAACCTTGTGCCCGGAGCACGTCCTCCAACAGAAGGCCAAACCCCGAAAAACCCAAGCCGAAGCCTTCAACCACTGAAGGGGGAGTTGGGCTCCTTCTTTTGATCCCGGCTCTTCCTTCATAGACAGGAGCCCCTAAACCCTAAATCCTAAGCCCTAAGCCCTACACCCTAAACCCTAAATCGGAACTGGGGGTTTGAGGTCCAGGGTTGCGCTCATCACCATCCTCCTTGTAGCCAACACGGTCAGGCTTGAAGGTCCCATAGTTGAAGTCACGGTTTAGGGTTTAGGGCTTCGGCCTAACTCATATAGTGTAAGCACAACCCTTAACCCTAAACCCTAAACCCTAAACTTTCTTTAAGGACCTGTGTTTAGGCTCCCTGATAACATTCGTATGAAGGAGAGAAGGCCTTGATCAGATGTCCAAATTATCTTATGGTGTGTGGGCAGGCTTGCTTGAGACGTAGGGTGTGCTGAGGTGTGGCACTTGGAATTCGACGTCTGGGGTTGAGTTGAGTATTCGGGCCCCTCAATCCTAATACCCTTAAACCCTAGACCCCTAAACCCTAAAACCCTAAACCCTTAAACCCTAAACCCCTAAACCCTAAAACCCTAAAACCCTAAACCCTTAAAGGCCTAGTTAACTCTTCGATACCACACGCTCTTGCTGATCTTTCAGGGTGCCTGCTGCTGGACGAGAGAAACGAACTGTCCGGTTTTGAATTCCCTAAACTTTATACTAAACCCTGAATAACTCTAAAGCCTAAGGGGCCTAAGACCTTAAAACCCTAATCCCTAAACCCTAATCCAGGTGTTCCTCCCCTTTCTGAGATACTTCGGCTTTGGAGGTTCCGTAGGAATATAGAACACTGCAACACAAGCGAAATCTAAACCTTCTAACTTCTAAGTGTTACTGCCATGCCTGAGGGCATTCCACCCTAAACCCTGCCTCGATCCCAAAAGCATGTAGAATAACAGCTTTTAATGGCTGTTGGTTTTAGAGTTTAGGGTTTAGGGGTTTAGGGTTTATTTTTTTCCTGGCTGTTGGCTACTATTGTACATGCCTTTATGATGTTAGGGTCATGCCTAAACCGTAAACCCTAAAATCCTAAACCCCTGTCTCAAAGCCTTCGTACTGCCAATGCTGCGCTGAGGCGAAGACGAGGCTCCAGCAGCTTGTTCCTCGCTTCCCAGATCTTCCAATGTCCCTGAAAAGGGTTTAGGGTTTAGGGTTTAAGGAATATACCTTAAATCATATTCGGGATCCGTCTATTATTTAAGGTATATCCCTCAATTGTTAATCTCGGTTTAGGGGTTTAGGGTTTAGGCCCAGACCTTCCAATATCCAAACTGAAGTAATGCACAAAATAAACTAGTAGGATCCCTACTATGATTCAAGGTGTACTCAAAAGCTACCTTAACCCCACATTCAATAACCTACCTTTTTAAGGACTTATAAAAAATCCTAAGAATGAACCCTAAAAGGGTAAGTTCTTCTTTAGGGTCCTACCTTTTTTAAGGGCTTATACAAAGAAATCATAAGAATGAACCCTAAAAAGGTAGGATCTTTAGGGTCCAGGTAAGGGACTTAGGAAGGCCTGGGTTCCTGGCTTTCGAAGCCTGGGACCGAAATGAAACCCGACCTGTGGCGTTACTCATTAGGGGTTTAGGGGTTTAGGGGTTTAGGGTTTAGAGTTCCTTTATGAGTATGGTCCGGTTTAGGGTTTAGGGTTTATAGGGTTTAGGGTTTAGTATGGTTGTGGTTGTGAGTACTGCCTCATGTTGGGGGAACCGCACATGACAAACCGGACGACGCCCTGTATGGCATGCAAAACATCTCTGAGGTCTGAGGGGGTATGTTCGACAGATTGGCTCCTGGAGCATCAGCAGGGCGGTCGCGTGTTGGGGGCAGCTCCTGCATTGCTATTGCTACGGGGAGCCGTACCCACAAGGCAGACTCCGAATCATGCCTAAGGGTCCTCATGCCCACTGAGAGATATCGGTTCCATGCCCTAAACCCTAAACCCTAAACCCTAAACCCTAAACCCTAAACCCTAAACCCTAAACCTACCCGCTTGGCGCACCCCAGGAAAAAAAAAACCCGCAACGTCGAAAGCTTGCATCGGAAGCCGGAAAGCCTAACGAGCCTGAAGCCCTCATGAGTAAAACAACGAAAACAACGAAAGCCTTAAGGAGTGAGTAAGATGATGATTAAGATTACGACGATGAGTATGATGATGACTTTTGCTGTTGCTGCTCTGATGATTGAAGCCCGAATCCTGATGCCCCACAGCACAGACCCTAAGGCCTTGAAGCGGGAGTGTCCCAAGCTCTTGAAGTCTGCGGCGACCCACACCCTAAACGGCCCGCAACCTTAGATTTGAAATATGTGTTTTGAAAGTTTCTAGTTGTTTGCTTCAACTAATAATATTTATGGCAACAACAGCTTATAATAGTAATAGTAGTAATTGTAGTAATTAGATTAAGCCCTAAACCTCCTAAACCGCATGCTGGACCATGCCTTAGTTTAATCAAGTCTTAGGCCCTGCGATCTCCATGCCTCGGTCCACAAAAAGCAACAAATCTCTAAATTAGGGTTTACGGTTTAGGTTTTACCCGAAAATAGTACGGCAGGCTGTTTCAAAAAGGATTCAAAAAGGGACCCTTATCTAGAGAGCTGCCCATATCTAGGTCCCTAGGCACTGAACCGCAATCAAAGGACACGGCAGAAAGCTAGGATCGGCATGCCTAGTTTCCGGGTGTAAGGTTGCTTGAAGGGTTCCTTCAAAAGTCATTTAGGGGCGTATATTAGAATATGGTTTAGGCCTTATATAGGGTTTATGGTTTTCGGGAATGCCCTTTCCTGCTTAAACCAGGTGAAAACATAGCAGCCCAGACCTTCCAAGATCATCCCCTAGTTAAGGAAGAAGCCTTAAAGTATCGTAATTAGGAGCCATCATGGAATAGACCTTAAAGTATCGTAGGAGCCCAGGTATATGTTTTCAGGTCTACTCCGTAATTAAGGGATCTTAGAGCGCCTGGGAGGTTCCCCAGCCCACAAATCCTGAGTCTAGTAGATGAAGCCTAGGGTCTAGGGTTGAGGGTTTAGGCCCGTGGTGACGGGACGAAGCCTTCAGTTCGCCACATCAGAAATATTTCCAATCCAACTCCCGAAGGGTCCAAGGACTCAAACAGAAGGGTTTCCGGTGCCAAAAACCATTCAGGGAATAACAATATAATAGGAGCCTCAACAATTACCTATACTATGTTGGGGGTTCCTTATTATAATTATAGTATAGCGGGCCCCAGAACCCTTTTCTAATGATTCAGGCCCCTATAGCATTTGGGACGAGGGCTGTCGTGCTTAGCGGTAAAGCACTGTTTTGCCAACCCCTCGTCTTTTTCACAAGTCCCGATAACACGGGGGACCGAATGATTTCCAGCACTATTTAGGGTTTGGGGTTCAGGGTTTAGGTTGAGGGTTTAGGGCCCTTAAGAGTAACTGTGTTTCCAAAGTGCCACGCTCTGACGCAGGCGGCTGCGGCTTTTAAGGAGCAGATCGACGTCGTGAAAGCCGAGGCAACACCACCACCGAACTCTAATATGGAGGTTTTAGGTGTATAGTTACAGGGTTTCAGGGAAATCAAGAGTCCTGGGACGTTTATGTCAGGCAACCGTTTTCAGGATGGTTTGAAACATTTAAAAAGTGAGAAGTAAGAGACTCTAGAGGGATTTGAACAAGTGAATGCGTTTTTCGTGTGCCGGCTAAAAGTGGTTTGAAAAGTGATGTGGGGCAATCGCAAAAGTGAAATGGCTACTCGAAAACTTGAAGTGATCCGGGCCACTCGCAGAAGTGGTTTGACATGTGTTTTTTGCGGCCCGCAAAAGCGGTTTAAACGCGATTGAAGGCTTGAAAAAGTGTCTTCAAATTGATTTTGGGGTTTGAAGTGGCATCTGCCCTCGTCCTCCTCATTACTATCACCAACATCGCCATCATCATCATAGGCAACAGCAACATCACAATCATCGTCATCATCACCATCATCATCATCACTACCATCCTCACCAGTCATGTTCTTAAATATTGATGCCGGCAGGTTTTCTCTGCACAGTATTCATTCCAGATGTTAGGATTGAGGACTTGGGATGAGCCCGAAACTTGCAAACCCTGAACCCCTCAACCCAAAACCCTCAATTCTGCAGGTCAGTGAGGTCGTGGACGGCTTTCTGCAGGACCCCGATGGGGTCCAGATTCAACTACCACGCTTTGCAAAAGTCACGAAAGTGCTATGTCCCTTTATGCAGAGCTCATGTCCCGCCTGTGCCCACGGGTTTAGGCTTTGGGATATACGGTTTGGAGCTTTGGGCTTAGTTGGGTTTTGTGTTTCGGGTTAGATAGAGTATGTGTTCTAGGGTTCAGGGTTTGGGTCCCCGGGGTGTAGTATATTCAGGGCTTACGCCTATGGGAAATAAGATGCGTGTTTCAGCGCAGGAGTGGGACGAGTTTCGGCCCGTGAGTGACCAGCTCGAGGCTACGGCTGATGCATGGGGTTCAGGGTTTAACGGTTAAGGTTTAGGGTTTAGGGTTTAGGGTTTGCAAGTCGCGGATTTAAACCTAAAGGGGTTTCTTTAAAGATGTCCCTGACTTTTTTTGCTTTACACAGGGTTCTCCGGCTTCTTATCTTAGGGATCTCTTACGGTCACATGTTCAGTATATGGCGAGTGATGTTTCACATAGCTTTTCTCTCAAGGCAGCCAGGAGCGTCTTGAACAGGCACGAGCCTGCCAACATAGCATCTCTAGGAAACCCGCAACACAACCCCGAACCCCAGACCCGAGGCCCCCCGAAAAAGAAGAACCCATCCAAACCACAAGCTCCAAGCAATGAATCCTGCGTCATACACGTTCCTAAACCCCCAAGTCTGAACCCGAAACCGTGATAAAATCCAACCCTAAACCTTACACCCCTAGGCCCTGAACCCTAAGCAGCCCCTCAATGAGTCACTAAACCCTAAACCCTAAACCCTAAACCGTGGCTCTGGACTCAAAGCCCCCCTGCACTGGTCGGGAGGCACTTGGGACAGAGGTTGACGGCCTCACAGACACGGACCTACGCATGAAGGAGGTCCTGGAACGGATGTCGAGGACCGTTCGATACTAGAAGGTACCAGTTTGCATGTCTGAGGTATGTAGAAGCATCCTATATATGTATACACACATACATACATACATACATACATACATACATACATACATACATACATACATACATATGTACATATACACATATACACATATCTCTCTCTTCCAGATCTACCATACAGTGAGCAGATGTTACACTGAACACGTGTCATGTTTGTGCTTCAGGCTTGTGGTGTTCCTGATGTTTACAGGTATTAAGGTTTGCGGTTTAGGCTTCGGGCAACCTCATCCAAGTGGAATTTTTGTGATTAGGTCGTGTCATCCCACCCGAAATCCTAAATCAATTCTGAACCCCGAACCCCGCACCTCAAACCATCACCCCGATACTGCTGCAATTTGCTTCGAAGTCCGGTGTCTCATTTAAGCATGTGCGGCGGAAGCTTAGGGTTTTGACAGCTGGGGCCACGGCTCTTGGGAATCATGTTTTAAGGTTGTCTGGTGGTTTCCATGGGGTTTAGCAGTTCGGAGTCTGGGGTTGTTGCCTCTAGTAGCCTTAAACCCTCCACCCTCAACCGCACTAGCCCTGGGTTCGGTTGAGGGCTAGTTTCGGCGTTTTTAAACGAACCCCAAACTCTACGCTTGGTTTAGGGTTTAGGGGACGGGGTCGGAGTTTGGGCTTTCGGTGTCTTGAGCCCTCGTATTGATGCTGCTCACCACAGACATGGGTCTGTGAATCAGTGGTCAGCATTACCAGGTAAAAAACTTGACCGCACCCAAAGGTCCTACTTGGGCCTTTTAAACTAGTCTTCACTTAAGTATATACTAATACATGGGCCCTTATATGGTCTGTCTCGGAAATTCCACTTCCCAGGTGAACCTAGCACGCCTAGCACGAAGGAAGACTGTCTACATTCCGCACTATCAAGATTCCTTCATTGCTGGATCAAAGGTATCATTGTCGAAATTGCGAGAAATCCTGTCAAGAAATCTTCGATGTGCATCTTTCCCTTAACCCTAAACCCTAAACCCTACTCCTAAACTCCTACATCACACATCCAACTCCAGTAAGCTGGACGCCTTCGACCATACCTTCGGCCGCGACATGCAGTACTGGGGCTAAGGCGCCCTCTGCGTGTGTTGTTTACCCTAAACCCTAAACCCTAAACCCGAAACCCTGGGTTTGGGGTTTAGGGCTAAGGCGCCTTCGCGCATGTTCTGTTTCTCACTGGTGACGGCTTTCAACCCACAGTCGCTGGAAGGGGTTCAGGGTTTAGGGTTCTGTGGGTTTAGGGTTTACCTCAACAACCCAAAGCCCACTTTTTTTTCTAGGTTCTTATTATAAACCTTAATATGGTATTTATAGGGACCCTACAAAAAAGTAGGTTTTGGGTTCTTAAGGTACGGTTCTATGGGTTCTTGACACGGGAGCTGTTGGCTGCCAATGGTTTGTTTGCGTGTGTGAATTCCCAGTGCTCTTTTGCGACGCTAGGGGATTATGCTAAGCCCTAAACCCGAAACCGTACAGATTAAGTGCTTCAGGTTTTCCGGAAGAAAGACTTGCACTTTTTGTAGAAACTAGATTCGACCGTGCCGCCTAGTTCTGTTTATTGAAGGAACGTGCGCATTTCTGTTTTTGTGCAGGTTTCAGGGAGCAGCGTCCCGGATAGAGCGGTGTTGTAGAATTGAGGGTCCTCCTTCCGCGCTTGTCCGCGGCTTTATACCTTTTTCCGAAAGTGGCACGTTCCAAAATTTGTACTTGCAGACTGGTCGGAAGAAGCAGTATTCAAGTCGTTCTAAGCAAGAAGATGGATACTTGCCCCTAAAAAAAAACCCTAAGCCCCCGAAGGGTCCAAGTACTCCCTATTATAGGACTTTGGGTCCATTCTGGGGACCGAAAGCCATAAATAAGGAATACTTGGACACTTACGGTCATAAACCCTAAACCCTAAACCAACAAACCCTTTCTTCCGAGAGGCTTGGTCAGTCACTTGGCTACGTAACCTGCAGCATCACTAGCATCCTTGGTACATGCATGGGTTTAAGGTTTAGGGTTTAGGATTTGGTGTTCACTGCACCAACCCAGCACAGTCTAAAGTGCTCTGTGTAAGGTTTAGAACCATCTCTCTCTCTCTCTCTCTATATATATATATGTACATATATATATATATATGTAAACATATCACGCATCATATGTACATTATCTTACTTGTGTGCTCTGTGTGTCAAGAACATGGGTGGCTAAGAACAGGCATTCTGAAATGTATGTCGTCGTTGTGTTGATTTCTTCCAAGTCTGAGTCTTTGCCTTGGTTCAGATTAAGGTTTAGGGTTTAGGGTCTAGCTTGTGCGGAACCCTGCAGAACTCAACACCGACTCATACACAAGTCATAGAACCCTCAAGCTAAACCCTAAACCCTATAGTCCTAGAGCCCTAAGCCCTAAGCAATCGCTCAGCTCCGGACGTCTTTGTTCTGCAGCTTCGCGGCCAGTGCCTGAGGGGTTTAGGCATGGTTTCTGACCCCAACAGTATGAAGAATACTAGCCTTGTATAGGTTTTGGGCCATTGTTTTACCTACTTTTGGGGGGTTTAGGTTTGTTTAGGGCTGTTTGCGGTTTAGGGTTTAGGGGAGGCCCCCCTAAGGGTTTAGGACTGTTTGAAGTTTAGGGTTTAGGGGAGGCCCCCTAAGATTCAGGGCTAGGAAGGGCTTGGGTTTTTGTTTAGGGTTTTTTTCAGCTCTCCGGAACGACGGAAGTAAAGGGATTGGTTTCAACCCTCTCCAGCCCAAACCCCAAACCCTAAGCCCTAAACAGCACAAGAACCGGCCGCCTTCACCATCGTCGGGTCCTCCCGGTCCGGCAGTGAGCAGACCATCAAAGCAGTCACCTTCTATGGGGAGGAGTTTCAGGTGAGAAGCGACCCGTGTTCAGGAGGAGCTGATTCCACCACAGCCGGGAACACGTCTGTTGGGGGTGACTTCTCGGATAACACGAGTGCTCGTGTTACCTTATTCCAACTCGTCCACGACACCCCTGGGCTTTTGGAAGAACGGCCAGTGGCACACAAGGGCGAGGACAGCCGAGGAACAGCGCACCCATCGAGCAGGTATGGGGCCACAGAGGATGATGCGGAAACAAGCGAGGTTGAGTGCTTACTTTGCCGGGGAGTGGAAGCCAGCATGGCTGACCAAATACATCGTTGAATCACGGCAATCCTGTCCCTGGACGAAGACGTCATGACCTGGCAGCACGCTGTGGCCACTCTAGACCTGGCTAAAATTTTCGATTGGATACCCATAGGCCTTATAGTAGTTCCTTTTTGTGGCTTATATTTAGGATCCTACTAGGTAATCCCAAAAAGGAACTACTATGGGGCCCATGGGTAGAATCCACGGAATCTTTGCTCCGTGTTCTCCTTTCTGGGGATGCCAGAGGAGATGGTCCGATGCCTCCACTCCCTGTGGACGGGACAACGTCCTCGGCTCGTTTGGCGGAGCGCCTCTGAGCAGCCTTGCTGTGCTGGAAGTTCCTTACCCAGAGAGCCCAATACCCCTTAATTAAGGAATATACCTTGAATCATAATATTAAGGCCCCTATAGTTTAAGGCATATTCCTTATTTAAGGGGTATTGGGCCCTGTGGGTTCCTCTAGGGGACCCTCTTACCTCAAGGGGACCCTCTCTCGCCACGGTTGAGGATTTAGGGTTTAGGGTTCAGGGGTTTAGGGTTTAGGGTTCAGGGTTTAGTCCGGATTTGGCGGTTAGGGTTTACCCGGACCCTTATGAGACCTGCCCCTGTAGGGCTCCTTACTATAGTTTCTTCACACAGGTCCCTAAATCCCTATAAACCCCAAACCCTAAGGCCCTAAAAAGATAGGTTTATCAATATTACTGTTAGGGTTCCTGGTTATGAGAGTACTATAAAGGAGCTCAAAACCCTGTTCTAATTCTCCCTAAGCCCTAAACCCTAAATCCTCAAGGCCCCTACATTACCTAGACCCCCCAACTACCCTCTATGATCCCCCCCCAAAAAAACACTATGGAGGACCATAAGGGCTCTATTAAAGGGCCTTTGGGGGGTCCTGATAGGGAGGGTTTAGAAATTCTCCCTAAACCCTAAACCCTAAGCCCTTAGAGTAGGCCTTATAGAACCTTTAAGGAACCCGTTAAAGGAACCCCCAAAACTCTATTCCAATTATTAAGGCCTCCGTTAGGGAGGGTTTAGAAGGCTTGGGAGGGGATGTTCCTTTGTTGCTTGAGGGGCCCTGCCTTGCTTCTAAGTTGCTTTAGGGTTTAGGGCTTTCGGGTTTAGGGTTTACGGTTTAGGGTTCCAGGCGCATTCTGGGTGGGTTTAGGTGGGGTTTAGGATTTAGGGCCTTGCTTCTAAGTTCCAGGCACATGGGTAGTTCTTTAAATCAGGGTCCCGAAAGGACTACCCACATTCTGGGTAGGTTTAGGGTTTGGGGTTTAGGGTTTTGGGTTAAGGTTTAGGGTTCTAGGCACATTCTGGGTAGGTTCAGGGTTTGCGGTTTAAGGTTTAGGGTTTAGGGTTCTAGGCACATTCTGGGTAGGTTTAGGGTTTGGGGTTTAGGGCTTAGGGTTCTAGGCACATTCTGGGTAGGTTTGGGGTTTAGGGTTCTAGGGACATTCTGGGTAGGTTTTGGGTTTGCGGTTTAGGGTTTGGGGCTTAGGGTTCTAGGCACATTCTGGGTAGGTTTAGGGTTTGGGGTTTAGGGTTCTAGGGACATTCTGGGTAGGTTTAGGGTTTGCGGTTTAGGGTTTAGGGTTCAGGGTTCTAGGCACATTCTGGGTAGGTTTAGGGTTTAGGGTTCTAGGCACATTCTGGGTAGGTTTAGGCTTTGGGGTTTAGGGTTTTGGGTTCAGGGTTGAGGGTTCTGAGCACATTCTGGGTAGGTTTAGGGTTTATGGTTTTGGGTTTAGGGTTTTGGATTTTTTTGTTTACGGTTTGGAGTTTTGGGTTTAGGGTTTTGGGTTTAGAGTTTGGGGTTTAGTGTTTAGGGTTTACGGTTCTAGGCACATTCTGGGTAGGTTCAGGGTTTGGGGTTTAGGTTTTGGGTTTAGGGTTTGGGGTTTAGGGTTTGGGGTTTTGGGTTTTGGGTTGAGGGTTTTGGGGTTCTGGGGTTTTGGATTTTGAATTATGGGGTTTAGGGTTTTGGGGTTCTGGGGCTTTGGGTGTAAAGTTTTAGGGTTTAGGGCTTTGGTTTCAGGGTTGAGGGTTCAGGGTTTCTAGTTGAGGTTGCCGTTCAAGTTTGGCTTTCCGGTTGCCCCAAGACGTAGAGGTTATTTGATACGGTACCTCGTGCGTTGAAGTGTCACTCGGCCCTGAAGTCTGTGGGTAGAAGGGGCTTCAACCTCCAGATCGTAAGCGTGAGACCAAATCCCTGAACCCAAAACTAACCCTAAACCCCTAAACCCTGAACCCGAGAAGTCTTTAAACCCCCTATAGTACTAACCACGTATATAAACCTGCTACAAGCCCCATAAACCCTATTGACCTTGGACCCTATAAGCCCTAGGCCGTCCTATAAACCCTGAGCCCTAAACCCCAAAGCCCAAAGCCCTAAAACCAAAGCAAACCTAAACCCCTAAACCCCTAAAAATATCAACCCTGAACCCTATACCCTAAACCCCAAAGCCCAAAGCCCTAAAACCAAAGCAAACCTAAACCCCTAAACCCCTAAAAAAATCAACCCTGAACCATATACCCCAAAGCCCAAAGCCCTAAACCAAGGCCTCAGGCCTCCATGGCGACGAGAGCGCCAAAGCGTCGTTTCACTTGCTGCCGGTGGCTCGGGCTCAGCTGTTAATCCCGTCTAGGGCTTTAGGGTTTTAGCGTTTTGGGGTTTAGGGTTTAAGGTTTTAGGGTTTAGGGTTTAGGTCCAAAACCCATCCCAACTGTTCAACTCTCCGGGCTCTTACGAGGCAATCTTCTTCTGAAAGTATGAACTTGTTCAATCCATGCATGTGCAGCGATTTGTGCACGGCTGTCCGCGCCTTAGCGGTTACAACTAATTATTCGAGGTTCGGTGTTGAAGGTTTGGACCAGAGGGTTGAGGGTTCAGCAGTGTTGAACCTAACCGCTTCCCACTTCTGAACATTATCAGACCGTTCTAAAGCCAGCGAAACTTTATACAACCCTTATAGAGCCTTATAGTTTCTACTAAGTTTCCTTTGCCCCACCCCCACACCCTGAACCCTAAACGCCCTACAGGCTCTTGTCGTTGTCTACGTCATTGCCCCACTAAGGTTCGGGTGTTCGACGGTGGGACTTTGGGTTCGTGTTAGGGTTTCTGGTTTAGGGCTTTTAGGCTTCAGGGTTTAGGGCTTTTGGGGTTTAGGGTTTAGGGCTTTTAGGGTTTAGGATCTAGGGAACCTTGAGCCTACAACCCTAAACCCCAAACCCTAAACCTTAAACCCAACCCTGAGCCGCATGCCGTATTTTAGAGGGGTTGAGGGGGGTTCGTTTTAACATTTTGCTTTTTGTTTTTTTCATAGGGCCTGGCAGGGTGGTGTTCGGGGTTCCTGTGAAGGTTCTATTTTCGGTGGTTTCATAGGGCTTGGTATAGTTTAATATGTAGATTTACTCTAGGGGCTTAAATGATTACCTGTGCTGTTGTTTTTTTTTTGGAGGGGGGGTCCTTATTATAACTATAGTAGAATGGGCCCCAAAACCCTCTTCTGATTGTTAAGGCCCCTACATTCGGGTTTTGGTGGTAATCATATCCTATCAGAGCTTTAGGGTTCGGGCTTGGGGAACCCCTAAAAGGGGATCCTAATGTGGGTTTAGGGTTTAGGCTATACTTGCAAGTTGGAGGTGGTTGTTGCAGGTTAGAACTTGCAGCAGGGAGGCCAAGAGGTAGGATATGATTCTGAGGGCAGAGTCGAGGCTTACAAGAACCCTGCTTCGCCCATACTTAGAGTTTTAGGGTTTAGGGTTCTAGTTTTTAGGGTTTAGGGTTTAGGGCTTAGGGGCCTAAGCCCTAAACCCTAGACCCTAAACCCTAAACCCTAAACCCATACACGCTGACCCCTAGATCCTTAGCCCTCAGCTCAGCTTCCGGAAGCTGCGGTGGCAGGGAGCCCTGGGCTCTTGCAGACGGCCAAGTGGCTCGAAATCCGGAACTCCTCCTCTTGGAGGATCGCAGCCTTTAGGGGTTTAGGGTTTAAGGTGTAGGGTTTAAGGTTTAGGGACGGCATTTAGAGTTCCCAGAGAACCCAAAACCCCTTAATTCAAGAATATACCTTAAATCATAATCCTCTTTGTTGGGGCTTGAAACATGATATCTTCCTTCTTGTTTTCAGGGCTCAGGGTTGAGGGTTTAGGCCAAAACCTCAAACCCTAAACTCCTGAATGCATCGCCTTCTTGCTGACCCGCAATCAGCTCAGTCTTCGGATTCCTGAGATCTTGGCACCAGGAACTTTGACTGGGGTGTAGGGGTGTTAGGCTAGTTAGAGGTTTAGGGTTTTGTATTTTGGGGTGTTCGGCGAGTTTGAGGTTAGTTTGGATTCAGGGTTTAGCTTCAGGGTATCGAGCTTATGTGGCGGTGTCATGTCTGGGCACATAGGATGTTTCTGCCCAACAGCAAACCCTAAACCCTAAACCCGAAAATCTAAACCCTAAAACCTAAACCACCCTAAACCCTAAACCCTAAACCCTAAACCCTAAACCCGTAAATCCTAAACCAAAAGGATCCTGTTCTTCTTGGGCCTATGGGACTTCCCAGTCTCCCACTCTGGAACCCTAGCCCCCAAAACCCTGAGCCAGTTTAGGGTCCAGGGCTTTAGGAGTTTAGGGTTTAGGGTTTAGGGTCTAGGGTTTAGGGTCCAGGGCTTTAGGAGTTTAGGGTTTAGGGTTTAGGGTCTAGGGTCTAGGGTTTAGGGTTTAGGGTTTAGGGTTTAGGGTTTAGGGTTTAGGGTTTAGGGAACCCGGTCCCGGAGAATTGAGCCAGATGGACCAGTCTCATTTTCGAAGCACTTTTTAGACGGCCCCTGGAGGCCAAATCGGGCAGAAAAGGGAGCAATCCTTGCGCTAAGCCCTACCCCTTCACCGTAAAATCCGAAGTCCACCCATAAAGCCCTGCACAGCAACATCCTGAACCCTGAAACCCTGCTAGCCGTTAAAGCACGCAAGCCCAATTATTGCACAAAACCCGAAACCCAAAACCCTAAACCCAAAACCCAAAACCCAAAACCCTAAACCGAAACCCAAACCCTTCATGTCTAAATCCGATTCTTAGCCCTCGGAACCGACGCCCTGCAGACCTCCCCAGAGAGCCCAGTACCCCTTAATTAAGGAATAGACCTTAAATCATAATATGGGTAGTTTTCAATATTAGGGCCCCTTTTTAGGTTCCTTTTCATAAGGGTGTCGTACTATATTGGGGACCTAGAAGGGACCCTAATTTAGAGAACCACCCATTTCGAGGCCCCTATAATTTAAAGTATGTTCCTTAATTGAGGGGTATTGGGTTCTCTGGGTCTCTAAAAGCCCAGAAAAGTCAGACTGCTGGTCCCCAGAAGATCCCAAACCCAAAACCTTCTCAGATTCCAAACCCCTAAACCCTAAACCCTAAACCCTTTCTTAGGATTCAGGGGTTTAGGGTCTAAAGGGGTTTTGGGATGCAACGTCGTCCTACAGAGCAGACCGGGGGAGTTGAGGTTTAATAGGCTTCAGGTTTCATAGTCTGACCTAAACCCTAAACCCTAAACCCTAAACCCTAAACCCTAAACCCTAAACCCTAAACCCTGAACCCAACCCTAAATCCTGAACCATGAAACGACTCAAGAGACTTGAAGGCTTCAGAGCGAAAGCCTTAAATCAAAAGGGAAAACCGAAAGCCCCGACCTTTTAATCACCCCCTTAACCCCAAAACAAAGAGCCCTACGTCCTAAACTCGAAACCCCAAACCCCTAAACACTTAAAAGTCTTCAAAACTAAATGGCAAAGAAGCAAGCCCCAGACCGCTAAACCCTAAACCCTTAAACCCCTAAACATCTTCAAAGCTAAATATAGGCCCTAAATGCCCTAAACCCAAAACCCCGAGACTGGGTCCTTGCTGGATACAGTTTTTTACATTTTTGTTATAACAAAACCCAAGAAGGATTAAACACAATCATCTTTAATATAGCCCCAACAGGGAACCAGGAAACCCTAAACCAAAACCCCGAAACCCTAAATCCTAGACCCTAAACCCCTAAACCCTCCCTGGAATCCGAATGCCTAGACCCCTAAACCCTAAACTCTCCTAAACCCTATAAACCCTAAACCCCGAAACCCTAAACCCCGAAACCCTAAACCCCTAAACCCCGAAACTCTAAACTCTCCTAAACCCTAAACCTCTAAGCCCCTAAACTCTCCTAAACTCTCCTAAAGCCTAAACCCTAAACCCCTAAGCCCGCAAACCAAAGCCCCAGAGCCCTGCCCGGCTTCCTGTGGGCCGGCTCGTGGCTGCGAAATTCGTGCAGAAGCGGTCGCCTTAATACAGAGGTCTGAGTAGTAATAATAATAATAACAATTATATTACTAATAATAATAATACTTGATATTATCATTTTTGTTATTTTTATAGTTATTATTGTGAATTATTATGATTGTTATTATTCCGTTTTTTGGTTATTTATTACTGTTAAGTACTATTATGATAATTGTTATGCTTATTCTTATATGTTATGCTTCTAATTCTTTAGGGTTTAGAGCTTCGGGTTTCGTATTGAGGGTTGTGGGTTTCCTGTTTCGGGTTTAGGGCTATGGCTCCCTACAGTCCCCAGTACGTAGAATTACAGCAGAAAGGTGCCTGAAAGCCATATTATTCTTGTTATCATGGCCCGTATACTAGAAGTGGTGGAGGGTTGCAGGTCCTGGGCGGTTGCAGTTTCGGAGGGTTCTCTGTAGACATGTTCTTGGGGTTTAGAGTTTAGGGTTTAGGATTTCGGGTTTAGAGTTTAGGGGTTGGGGTTTAGGGGTTTGCATTAGGTTCAAAAGTAGTAGTTTAGGATATAAGGGTTCTATCAGGGTGAAATCAGGCTTCCCCACAATTGTTCAACAGGTTCTACGAGGGTTCTGTAAGGGTTTGTAACAAGGCGTTCAGGCTTTAGTGTGCTTGGTGTAGGTGTCTCATCAGCGGAGTATCAGGGAAATGCAGCCAACCATAGAGTTTCAATACAGACTATATGGGTGTAACCCCTATAATCAGCATGAAGGTGGGTCGTATTAAGAGAACAAGCCCTTACCCCCAGAAAACCAACCTTCCTGAACCGGAAGAGAGCTAAGGCGTCGCATGTTTTGGAGGTGTTGAGTGGGCTGGCTTGAGGGAGTTTAGAAGGGGTTGGGTAGTTCTATAGAGTCCTTGCAGGATGTGTTTCTGTAAGATCGAGGGGGCGTTTGTGTGGTAGTTTACAGTGATTATCTTACACGGTGACACGAGTCGCACATCAGAAGTGACCTAGGAATGGGGGGTTTAGGGTTTCTAGAGACCCGTAATTTTCGCCATGATTCCCATCGATGGGCTGGTCGATCGACAGATAAGGCGAGGAATTCCTAGATCGGTCAACGAATCCTGCGTTGGATTTAGGAGTTCGGTGCTAGGGTGCATCTAATAAGCACGAGCCCATGCTTGCATAGAGATCAGGTACCAAAAGGTGTTGGATCCGAAACCTGACAGCTCAACACCTCTACTAGGTTCTCCAGTAGTACCCTTTTGCTTTTTTGGGGGTTCCTTGATTAGAACCAGCTAGTAGGATGCAGGGCACCCCTATTATTCAAGGGCTACTGGGGAACCTAGCCTAAACAGAAAGCCCCTAAACCTGAATCCGAAACCCTACGGTTGATGATACAAATCCTGCATTAGCCACAACAAGGAATATAATATACCATAATTCTCACAAGTAATGCAGGATTTCTATCTAGTATGTCCGAACCTGCCAGGCCGACACTAGGAGGTTACCTCACAAGGGCAGACCACAGCCTTCGAGTTTATCGCTACTTGAAGGTTGGATGGGTAGTTTCTCAACGCAAAAGCCGCCAACAGTCGGGTTGCAGTCTAAATGCGACTTTGAAGTGATGTTGAAGTGGCCATCAACCTTCACGTAGAGCTCGCATGAAGCGCACCAATGCAGAGCCCAGGGCTCTTTTCTGGGGGATGCAGGGTAAGGAAACAAGAAGCCTAAGTAATTTCGAATACGATTCCTCCAGGCACCCCATAATGGTTATATATAGCTCTACTACAATATACCCCAAAACGTATGGAATAGATGCAAGGCCCTATATTGGGGCATGCTAAACCCTAAACCCTGAAAATGCTGAAGATTCACTCCTGCTCCAGAGTATTGCAACCTAATGTCTCGCACCTGAAGCTAAACCCTAAAACCCCATAAACCCTAAACCCTACATCCTAAACCCTCAAACCCTATAAACCCTAAACCCTAGACCTTAAAGCCCAAACCCTATAAACCCTAAGCGGCTTCCTGACGCGGGCCATCTCTTGAGGCTTAGGGCTCATAGGGCTTAGGGCTTAGGGTCTAGGGTTTAGGGATGAATACGAGAGCCTGAATCCCGAAGCGACAAAAACCCTAAACCCCCTAAACCCCCTAAACCCCCTAAACCCTACACCCAAAAGCCATCCCCTGGGAATCTGCAGGGCAATCCCACCTCCAGTGTGAACGTGCACCGGAGAGAGAGTTTCTCCGACTTGCCCAAACCCAGAGAACCCAATGCTTCTCAATTAAGGATTATATCTTGAATCATAAGGTCAAGGCCCCTATAACTTAAGGTATATTCCGTAATCAAAGGGTATTGGGTTGAAGTTCGGGGGTTAGGGTTGAGCCGTCCTACATCCTAAATTCCAAACCCAAAACCCTCGCCCCTAAATCAGGGGTTAAGGGCTGGGGTTTAATGGCTGCTTGAGATGCTCCGGGCAACAAACTGGTAAGTGCAGGATCCGTATTGCAATAGCCCCCAAGAGGGCCAGTCCGTAGCATTTTGTCGCTATGGGTCACCGAAAGTATCCGGTTACCCGTCTGGGGGCCAGCAAGCTCAGGAACCTGGCTCTACAGCAACAAGGCTAGGACATTTTCAGGTGGGTA
>CAJNDV010033146.1:5304-21166 GCA_905221635.1 Symbiodinium sp. CCMP2456
AACCCTAAACCGCTTGCTGCCTCTCCGGTCTGCTAACACCCCCCCCCAAATTTCGTTTTCACAGTCCCCATGACCCATGTGGGAGTTTCCGAAAACAAAGGGTACCTTATTTTGGGGTCCTTATAGTAAGGATCCTACTATTTAGGGAAAATTTAAGGTACTATATTAGGGTCCCCTATTTTCGGAAACCCCCACGTGTCGAACCCCGCTTACTCGCGAAAATTCCCCAAGAGTGAGCCTTGGCGTAGAACCCTTGCCACTTAAAAGGCTGGCATGTTTCCGTCCAAGAATCCGAGTGAGAGCGTAAACCCCAAATCCTAAATACAAACCCAAAACCTCTTAAACTGCGGAAGTATGAGGAGCCTTGCCTGCTTGTGCGAGAGTGAGAGTCGAAACCCCGAGTCCGAGGGTGAGTGTCAAAAAAAAAAGCCTAAACCCACAAACCCTATATCCTTAAACCCTAAACCGCGAAACCCTCAACTCCTATCCCCCAAACCCCTAAAACCCCTAAAGCCCTAAACTACTAAACCACTGAACTCCAATCACCCAAACCCCAAATACCCCAAACCCCTAAAAGCCCTAAAGTCCTAAACCACTGAACCCCAAACCCCCAAACCCCCAAACCCCCCAAAACACCCTAAAACCACTAAAGCCCCTAAATTGTGAAGTTGTCACAACCACCCCCCCCCCACTCCAGGAGGCGCAGAGCGAGTTGAAGCTCGTTGAGCTGGTGGCCGAGACGATGGCCGCTGGCTTTAGGTAAAAGGGTTGAGGGTTTAAAAGGGTTTAAAAGGGTTTAGAAGGGTTTAGAAGGGTTTAGGGTTTAAAAGGGTTTAGAAGGGTTTAGGGTTTAAAAGGGCTTAGGGTTTGAAAGGGTTTAAAAGGGTTTAGGGTTTAGCAGCCCGCATCTTGAACCTAGAGATTGAACCCAGGAGCCTTCAGCGCTGCCCTAAACTCCCTAAATCCGAAGCCCTAAACCCTAAACTCCCTAACCGAAACCCTAAATCCTAGAAGACCCCTGAAGCTCTGAACCCCAGGTGACCCTTGGGATGAGCACCCACAGCGACCGGCTTCTGAGGCGTCTTTCTTGAAGAATTTTCGGGGGGTTCCGAGTTGCTCACGTTTTGGGGTTCCGATTTGCTTCTCTGCGCAGAAACCGCACATAGATACATGCATGCATGCATACAAACATAAACATAGCCTAAAGCGCGTATGCAGAAATGTTATGTGGATTACGTTCTGCATGGTGCACTTGTAAGCTTCTGCTGTTACTTTGTCATGTCTGACGTTACTATTCCAGATTTTTATTGGTTTCGTTGCTCAAAGCGTTTGGCTGTTGCAAGGGGCCATTTTGTAGCTTCCATCTCAGCACAAAGACCATGTCCCGCGTTGCTGGCATCGTGTTCGCTGCCTCCCTGGCCCTCTACGGTGCCAGCTGCTTCATCGTGCCTGCGACTCTTCCGAAGGGCGCACCTCAGACTGAGTCGGGTGCTGTGGTGGGACAGCCAAGCGCCATCAACGGCACTCCACAGTCAGCTTCCTGGAGCCCGCTTGCTGTCGGTGCAGCCCTGGGGCTTCTGATCGCCGTGGCTACTGGCCGACCTGCTTTTGCTGCGGACCTGGAGAACGGTGAGGCTATCTTCAACGGCAACTGCACTGCCTGCCACGCGGGTGGGAACAACTCCATTGTGGCGGAGAAGAAGCTTAAGAAGGAAGCCCTGGTCCAGTACGGCAAGTACGACGTTCAGGCCATCATCACCCAGGTGACCAACGGCAACGGCGCCATGCCTGCTTTCGGTGAGAAGCTGGGTCCCGATGACATCGAGGACGTGGCCAACTACGTCTACAGCAAGGCTGACAAGTGGTGAGCTGCTTGCGGCATCGGACTTTTGAAATGTTATTTCGACGCTGGGTCCAGATGCAGCGTGTCATGGTGCAGTAGCACGCAGTTTCTTTCTCAGGAGCTCCATGCTGTCATGGGTCCTATAACAAGCGCAGAGGAAAACTTGTTGCACTGCCTCCTTTGTATCTCGGTACCTTGTTGTCGCACTCTTTGGTCTAAGGATTTGTTGGTCGCAATCTTCTTCTTCGTCTTGCTAGTTTAATGTTGTTTTATCGTTCTTTGCAGTCTTACTGTTCCATGCATCGGTCACGAGTAGCTAACTCACACGCGTCAGGCATGAGCAGCTCCCAGCAGAGACCGCAGGTTTCAGCACAGACCACTGGCACTTTGTTTAGGGTTTAGACTTTAGGGTTATTTGCAGCGCCTCTTATGAAGATGTTTCGCCTAGGTTTGGCACCCTGAAGTGCATTCCGTGGCTCCGTGGTGTGTTATCCTCCAGTAGACGGCACTTGACGTGAGACATCGAGAGTATCTCGACAACATTTCGCGGAGTATCGTCTGTAGAGAGGGAAAATCCCTCTATCTAAGCTCTTGCTAGGTGGACGCTGATTTTCTGGAGTAGATATCCCTTGAGCACCTTTTTGAAACCTGAGTAACAGAATTTTCTTCTGACCAAAGAAGCACTAGTTTCTCGTGGTCTCTGGCTAGCGAAACCCTAACAATTACCCATACAATTTTGGGGGTTGGCCCCAACACCCTGTTCAAATTATTAAGGCCCATATATTACGGTTTGGGGCTTAGGGTTTAGGGCTTCGGGTTAGGATTTCGGGTTCAGGGCTTGCGTGCGAAGCGCAGCACCGTATCCCACCCACGAAGGGTTCCTGGGTTTGGAGGCGTCCTAAACCCTAAACCCCAAACCCTAAACCCCCAAACCCAACCCTAAACCCTATAAACCCTAAACCCCTAAACCCCTAAACCCCTAAACCCCTAAACCCAGCCCTCTGGCCCGAGACCTCCCAGTGGTGGGGCCGGTACCAAGTGTTTTTTTTGCTGCTTGGGCTAACCTGTCGGGCCCTTACGTGCAATGGATGTTGCCTCGACTTGGGCGGAAGCAGTCAGTCATGTGACGCCCTGGATTCCCACGTCTCTGAACGCCCGTTGGCATCGCAGCAACGTGGTGTTCTGGAAGTGCACTGGATTTGATGATGCCAATGCCTATGGCGTCATTGTTGACCCCCAGCTGCCTGCTTTGGGACAACACATGGGTTCGAGAACATTCAGGTCCACGACGTCGAAGATAGCATGGAGCCTCCGGTTCCAGATGCCCATGCGGGTCGGACAGATCTACGTTACTTTTGGCTCAGTTGCCCCTTGCTGGCGCGACACACAAGACCAATGGCAAGCAGAGATGCCGACCCCAAGCTTCTGTAGTGGCGTTTGCAGAATTGCTGGGCAGTTCGCACCGGGTGCGAACTTCAATGTGGCGGAGTTCTTTTCAGGATACATGGGAGGCTGGGCTGCGGCTGCAGAAGAACTCCCTCACTGGGATGTTCAGGTGGCTTTGGACAACGACAAAGCGGCAGTGAGTTGCTACTGCCTAAACCACCCCGGACAGGTGGTACATGACCCGGCACACCTTGGCTTCCCGATTAGCGATCAGAGATTGATCATCTGCTCTGACTTCGAGAACCTGGCATGGACGAACGCCTTCAACTTCAGGAATGTTAACACCTTTTCTGTTTCTGCGCCGTGCCAAAGCTGGTCAGGAATGGGGACCAAATCTGGGTCCGCCTCTGAAAATGGTCGGGTCCTGATCCGGACTGTACAAGCAGCAAGGCTTCTGCAACCTGCTCTGGTAATGGTCGAACAAGTGGCGGGATTCAGACAGCACCCTGAATTCGAGCAGTTTATCACCACGATGCAGGAGGCAGGTTTCCGCCTCATGGCCAGTTCCATTCATGACTTGGAGCTCTTGTCTTACACTACAAGGCGGCGATGGTTTGGAATTTTCTTGAATACAGTGCATGTTCGACAATGGGAGCATGTGGGTAGATGGCTTCATCCGATCCTCAGGGAGAAGCACACCTATCAGCCCAGCTACCACTGCATCACTGTTATGACAGAAAGTCAAAGAGCAATCGTCACGATCTCTGAGGAGGACTTCCAGATTATGAATGACCCGGGCCTACTGCCAAAGTGGACTAGGCATGCTCCCGGCGCCCAGTCAGGTGCCATGCACTTTAGGGTGCAAGGGGTGGGCATGATCTGGCCGACAATCCCAGCGTCCTACAGATCCTCGGTGTCCTTCGGCAGGGACTACCTCACTGCTGGAGGCCTCATGACTTGGGTCATCAGGGATGCTTATGGTGATGTCAGATGGGCTAGTAAGTTTGAGGCTGCTCGGGCCCTTGGCTTCTCGGTGCAGACCATACTACCGGTGGAAGAAGATGAAGGATTCAAAGCAGTGGGCCAGTCCATTTCTCCTCTGCAGGCTGCTTTGGTTATGTGCCAAGCGCAGGAAGTCTGCCGCTTGCAAGGGCACGACACTCCGTCGCAAGGCTTCGCGGAGGTGGTCGAGGAGCTTCGTGGCAAGCAAGGCCCCATGGACACCTTTTACATCCGAAGCCACGGGCTACACCATGAGTGTTTGGCTTCGAGGCTTCCTACGCCTACACAGGTGGAAATTCGGTGTCCTCACTGCCATGCAACAACTGATCAACCTCTGATCTTGGCCTGCCCCAAATGTTGTATGGTTGCTTGCCACCGGTGCCTTACAGACACATGCCTGGACTCCCACTTCAGGGTGGTGCAAGAGTGCACGGAGCAGCAAGAGCTGGAGGAGCTCAACAGGCAGTACCGGCCCCCGGCCACAGGCGTTCGGCTGTTCAAGCTTGTCCGTGTCGAGACTGGTTTCTTCGAAGACCTGGAGTGCGATGTGGCACAATCAGTGGGGCAGGTGTACCTCTACTGTGACCTGCCACAAGGATCCATATTCTTCAAGGATCAGATCATGGTGAGAGATGACTACCCCCCGCAACACGGAGATGTGTTACATGCAATGCGCAATACAAGGACTGATGATGCTTGCCCACTGTGCCATACCTTTGCTATGAACACACAGCTCCGGCTGTGTTTGATGTGCAAGCGAATTGGCTGTGCATTGTGCATTGCGGACAAGTGCGCACGGTGCACTGGCGGAGCCTTGTCCTGCCGGACGTGCCACGAACGGGTGGCAGACTCCTACATCAGGGCCCTCCATGAACAGGCGTCACTTCGCCTTGAGCATGATATACAGCCTCAGCTTCCGGAATGGGACTGGACACTGTCTTGTGACATCGAAGGAGAGTGGGAGCTGCTTACAGTGCTGGCCTACCCAGTGGGAAGGGCCACAGTCAAGAGGAGCCTTTTCCACAATGCGGCCCACATCATCGATACAGTCAACAAGATGGGCTACGACCTGCCCAACGAAGTGCAGCTTTTCTGGGGTGACTCCACTACCCCAAATTTGCTCAAGGCTATCGAGGGATATATTTTGGTGGTTCCAACCAATCAGCTGGGCATGGGCAGGATTCCCATCATCTGCAGAACCCACAAAGGGGAACAAATCAAGATGTGCCCTCCAACACAGCCGGTGAGTGCATGGGCCCGATCCATGATGACACCTGATGAGAGGCAGGCTGGCTACAAAGTTCTGTATCGCCAACAAGTTCTTGATGGGACAACAACGCTGACCCTCACCACGGGTGACATCCTTACCAAGATCCCGGCGTGGAAGCAACAGAGCCGGTCTCTTGATTTTCCAGAGGAAGGCTTGAGATTGTTGGATTCGGTCATGAGCCCAGCGCCCCCGGAGCCCTTGCAAACTGCTGGGTTAGGAGGCTCAGTTCCTGGAACAATCACAAATTGGTGTGGAGTGGTGATGTTATCTGGTGCCTTCCAGCCTCTACCTGTCCCCTTTCCTGGACAGACTTGGGAGCAGTGGACTGCACATCCGCCGTTACCACCGATCGACACCATCTGGGCCACGTCCAATGGAAAACATTTGGACTCAGATCAACCCCTGGAAGGCCGGCCAATTCTGCTACGCCTTCATGTCCGAGTGCGAGGCGGTGCCAAGGCCAATGGAAAGCACGATGTTGTGGCCAAGAAGCTGGCAGCGCACCTGCAGACAAAAGGTGTTCCTGCAGACGAAGCCCCCAACAGGGCAGAGGCAGTTATCAGTGCTTTGGGGCTCTCGCGGCCGGGACCAAAATCCGCCTTGTCAAGCCGGAAGAGCTCAGGTTGGCCAAGAGCAAACCCACAGCTGCCGGCCTCAGTGACAAAGGCCCTGATCCATGGTCCACCTCTGACCCATGGCTCCAAGGCAGAGGGCCAAAGCCCCAACCTCGAGAAGTCTCCGAGGCTCCGATCAGCCTCATGCCAGGATTCTTCTTGGATGCAGATGCCCAGCCCTTACCAATCCTGCCACACTTGGTTGCCGAAGGAAAAGGCGTCGCACTTCTCAATGTGGAAGAGACCCAGACGCACGCATCGGCCAACTACCTGCTATCTGAAGAAGAATTGGCTGCAGTCGTTGTTTCCCCGACGCCCCCTGCAACTGGTCAAATGCCTTGCAGACCTATTTCCTTTGCAGCAATGCATGGAGACCAGAAAGTCTTGCTCAGAGGCTATGTGGTGGATTTTGGCCAGAAGCAGGCAAAGCTAAAAGAAGCCATCCACAGGGTCACTGTCGAGCTGGAAAACATGGCTACGATCGCTATGGAAGTGAGACGTGAATATCAAGCTTCTTGGGACGCGGTCACCAGGAACCCGCTCCGATATGCATGGTCTATGGTGGACGGACTTCAGGCTGCAACTGCCACTACGTGGTCTCGAAAGTACTTTGCTGGAAGAAAGGAAGCTGCAGCTGAGTCAGCGACCACGTGGCACTGCTTTGCCAAGATCCCGGGCAATGGGATCGACCAATTTCTGGTCCAATCTGGGAAAGGAGGTGTCTTTCTCATCCCCAAGTCCAATGGCGAGACTTCCTTAGCCGGACATTTCAGGGTCATATGGCTTGACCACACGGACCTGGATCGTGCATCTACAGTTCAGCGGACCCACCCTGACATCCTGGGACTGGTCCGGGGAAGAGAAACGCTGGGAGTTCGAGTTCGCGCATCCAATTATTCTTCTACGAGGAAGAAGATTGAGCCTGCCTGGTGCCCTCAAGGATTGCTCACTGATTTGGTGGTGGAGGTTCGCTGGAACGTCGCACCACTACCACCTCATACAGACAAAGCTGCAGTGCAGCGCATAATCAAGGAGCTCAAGTGGAAAGCGGTTCCACTCAAACAACTATCTTCGACAACTTGGGTTGTGGGAGCTTCCGAAGCAGACCCTGCACCCACGGACGTCTTTGACTTCGACAACAAGCCCGTGCTGATAACACGCCAGACGGTTCGTCAAGCGAACCTTCCCGAACAGATGGTGTTAGCAGCCCCGCCGGCAAGCAAGAAGTCTTTGGTCTCCCGCTTCACCGCTGGAAGATGGCAAGCGCCTGCCATTCAGTCTCACCAGGACTCTTCGATGGAGTCCACTCCAGGGCCACCGGTCACGGCCAGATCTCTACTGGCTGAGCTACGTGATGAAGTCAATCAACGCCTTGGAGATTTTCAGGCCCAAGTACAACAGGCTGTTAATGTGGTCAACGAGAAGGTGCAGGAAGCCCAGCAAGCAGCAACTACCTGTACCATGGAAACGGAGGCCATGCTATCTCGCCAGGAACAACGCGTTTCCCAGCTGGAGTCCTCGGTGCAAAGCCTCAGCAGCCAGATCGTCACAAAGACAGACTTGCAAGACGCTCTCAAGGCTGCTATGGAGCTCCAGAGCAGGGAAATTAGGACGTTCCTCGCAAAGCGCAGCCCAGACAACACCCCCACCAATGACTCCAAGGCTCTCAGAGTCGGGTGACGGGAATGGGGCCGAGGGCAGTACCAATGGCACTGTTTCAATCATGTTGTCTATGACGGCAATTCAGCTGGAGATTTACGTGTTTGTGTGCCTCAATGCCAAGGTGCTGCCCTACAATTCGTGCAGTGCAACTACATTCATACACGCGACAGTGTGTGCAAAATTTGGGAATGGCGCGTGCATGTCGGCTATTTGGGTGGTGCTTCGATTGCCACAGTCAGCGATCTTACCACTACCTCTTTCCTTTCTTTCTTATTTCCGTGTGATGATTGGAACTTTCTTCACGGTACATGTGTTGGTCAGGCTTCTAATCCAGGTCCTTGGATGATGCAACTACGTAATATAGTCTCGGCCTCCAAGCACATTGACGACTTCTCCATGCAAGCTGATTGTCATGTTTGGTCTGAGACTAGTGCTACCACAGCAGCCCAGAACAAGGTCCTCAAGAGAGCGCGCAAACTGGGTGTTTCTTTGGTATGCTCAGCTGTTGCTCCTTCCAAATCCAGACAGAGCAAACTGGTCGGCAGACCCACTGCTACAGGGACTTTGTGTATTTCCAGAGCCAGAGCAACCTCATTGGCTGGTCAGTGGGAGGGTCCAGTTTTCTCTTCTGGTAGAATCTCTGACGCCCTTTTGCAGCTTGGGAACATTCAGGTTCGGGTTATTTCTGTGTATGGTTACCACTCTGGTATCAAAGACTCTGTTGCCAAGAACGATGTGCTCATGACTAAAATTCTTCATCGTGCTCAATCATTTCAGTTGCCGGTCATCATCGCTGGAGATCTGAATTGTGACATCAACCAACTGGAGTCGTGGCAATCTGCTGTTGCTCGTGGTTTTGTTGACATTGCAGCACGTCAAGCTTCTCTGATGGGTGCGGAGCCAGAACCTACCTACAAGGGACATAGTCGCCTTGATTATATCTTGTGCAACAGGGCAGCTGCCACTGTGTTTCAGTCATTGATTGTCGATCCATGTGGGTTCTCGGACCATGCTGTTCTTTCGGCCTCATTTGATTGGGACATGTATCAACCGGTCGTGCCTCGGTGGTCTTTTCCTCGAGCCCTTGACGACAACCCAAGGATTCTCGCAGCTGTCTCACAGTTGGAACCTTCGTCCAGTCTCCTTCAGGAGTTTCAGGAAGCTGTCAGCTCGGCTGATACCCACAATGCACTTCAGGTGTTTGCTAAAGCCTTTGAAGACAAGATTGATAGAGCCCATCGTCAAGTCTTTCACACCCCGGCGCCCCCGAAGTTGCTGGGTCGCACTAGATGTAAGATCCAATGCAAAAAGGACAAGCCTGTGACGGTGGATCCGGCTTCGCAATCCGCGTCGGATGGTGTCAAGGCTTTCTGTCTTGATAAGGCATACCGATGGGCACAAGAACTTCAAGCACTTCGCTTGAAGAACAAGGACCTGCCCAAACGGCATGTTCTCTGGAAGCACCTGTTACAGTGTGAAGGGTTCTGTCCATGCTTCTCAGAATGGCTTCTGAATCATGACGTGGTTCCATGGATTCCATTTCAGTTGCCTGATGATGAATGGCTGGATCGTGTAGTACAGGCGCTGGGTTATGAGTGCAAAATTCTCCAACAACTGCAGAGCAAAGAAAAGAACGCTAGGATTGCCAGAGCGATGCGAGCTGATTGGTCCAAGGGTGGGCGACTCCACTCCGCTTCAATCAAACCTGTACCACTTGGGACACTGGATTCCTTGATGGTGGTCCAAGAGCGCCCTTTTACTTTGCTCAGGTGCCATAAAGACAAGGCAGCTCAAATTTCTTTTCTGGATGACACCCCTACCCCCCCGGGGGCGCAATTGACCTTTCCTACGTCAGAAGGCCCACGCAATGCAGCTGTTACAAAGGTGGTGGGATCCAAAGCTCAGCTGGACATTTCAGCGTCGGCGGCTATCCGATCTTTGAAGACAGTGCAACAGAAGGTGTGGTCTACAGATACTGGGTATATTGCTTCGCAAGTACAGTCGTTCTGGAAAACTTTCTGGCAGCCTGACAGTGGACCGGATATGGGCCAGGTTACACAAATGGTGGAGTGCTTGCCCCAGATCCCTCAATTTGACGATACCGTTTGCCCTCAGGAAGTTGCCTACGTAATCGCCAAGATGCCCGCTGGCAAAGCAAGAGGGATGGATGGTTTTTCTGCTGGTGAACTCAAGGCGTTGGGACCACGGGAGCATGGTATGCTCGCCCAAATCTTCAATCTCATCACTCAGACGGGTGAGTGGCCGCAGGCGCTCCTTTCATCTTTTGTGGCACTTCTTGCAAAGGTACCACAGCCTCAAACACCAAAGGACGCAAGGCCCATTACTGTCTTGCCTACACTTTACAGGCTCTGGGGCAAGATCATGGGGATGAAGATTATGCAAGCGCTGCTTCCCTTTTTGCCGGATGACTTGTTTGGCTCGGTGCCAGGAAGGTCGGCATGCGATGCAGCATGGGAACTTCAAGCTATGCTGGAGCAAGCCGCATCAGACGACCAGCAAACCTTGGGAGTCTCGCTGGACCTGTCAAAGGCATACAATACTATTCCACGTCAGGTTGTGGCTGCTTTGGCTGATCGGTGTGGCTGGCCTCCTAGCCTAAAAAATGCCTATCTGAACTTCCTTGGAAGTTTCCATCGTTTCTTCAAGCTGCATGGAGGGTTTCATAGCCCAACTCACAGTACCAATGGAGTCCCTGAAGGCTGCCCCATTGCTGTGCCAGTGATGATTATGACTACATTTCTGGTCACAAACTGGACTACAGCGAGCAATGACACAGCTCGTTTTCTGAGTTATGTCGATAACTGGACGCTGCTTGACAGGTCAATTCATGGGCTTAACACTGGTCTTGACAGAGTCTTTCATGCCACTCAGTCGTTGGCGCTTTTGCTTAATCCTGATAAGACCAGAGCCTTCGCTACCACTGCTGGGCTTCGATGTCAGCTTGGCAAACTGGTATTCGCTGGTCACCGAGTCAAGGTCTGCCACTCTCATGATGATTTGGGAGTCTGTTTTACTTCTACGTTGAAACCGACTTCCTGCAGCCTACAACAGAGACTGAAGTCCAATGAGGCCAAGCTGAAAAAGCTACAGGCAATGCCATGGACAGCACAACGAAAGGTCGAGGTGCTCAACCGCACTATTTGCCCCTCATTGCTGCATGGAGTGTCCTGGGCTTCAACTCCTGCCACGTACATTGCAACGCTGCGTGGCAAGTTTTCGGCTGCAATTTGGGGCCAAGATCATCATCGAGACCACTTTCTGGGTCCCCTGTTTTCTCTGAAACAGACCTACGAACCATACATCCGCATATTCAAGCTGCGAATGGCAGACATCCGAAGAGCTTTTGCCAGGAATCCTGCCAAGACTGTCTTCATCTGGAATGCAGTGGTGGCCTCTCCTAAAGGCAATGGGCCTATACGCTACCTGATTGAGATGTGTGGTCAAATTGGGATACTTGTGCAGCCAGACTTGCAACTATGGTTCCCATCTGGAGCAGTGAATCACTTGTGTCTGGCGGCTGTTGCCCATCTTACAGAGCAGGTCACGCAAGCATGGCTTTGTCATGTAGCAGTCAAGCTTCAAGATAAAGACGGTCTGGAAGGTCTACAAGCAATTGACTTTGCTTTCTCCACCAAGCTTCGTCATATTACAAAGGTGGAGCCGCATATCTTGGGGTCCTTCACTTCCAATGCAGCTGTCCCTACGAGAATCAAGAAAAAGTTTCTGCCGGTGCATGAGACAGTCTGTAAACATTGTGGTCAGGATGATGATGCAACGCATCGGTTGCTGCACTGCCCCTTTTATGCAGCAGCTCGTCACAATTTCCCTGTGCAGGAAGCTGAGCAATGGCCTAGACTGCTCACCGAAAGAGGCCTCTCTCGTAAGCCAACTTCTCTGCAAGCTTGGGAGCAGCTTAATGATGATCGACCGTGGCCTCCTATGCCCGAGTGCTTGGACCAGGACATGCATCTTTTCACAGATGGGTCTACTGACGGTGGTAACGCAATTCCGAGATCTGCTTGGTCTGTCGTCATGATGGAGCCAGGTTCCTTTGACAATGCTGTGGTCCAATCGGGACCTCTGCCTGGAAAGCAGTCCAATTATCGTGCAGAGTTGTTTGCAGCACTGGCTGCTATCCATTCATCTCCATCCGCAACTTTGTACATTGACAATTCTTCCGTGGTGCAGGGTCTTCAACGTCTTCAGAAAGATGGATGGGATCTTTTTTATTGGGCAAAAAACACAGAGGTGGAGCTGTGGTCTCTACTTTGGAAGACCCTCAAGGCTAAGAATCCTTCTGCTTGGAGCTTTGTCCATGTGAAGTCGCACCGATCTTACAAGGAAGAGCCAGATGACTTTGCAGCCTGGACAGCTTATGGAAATGATCAAGCTGACAAGGAGGCGAAAAGAGCAAACAAGACCAGAGAAGCCTCTGAGAGCACAGCTTATCATGCAGCTTCAAAAGACTGGAGTTTTCAGGTACAAAGGATGACACTGCTCGCTTTTCTCCAAAAGGCTGTCTTCCAAGGGAGACCAGCCCAAGAAATCAAAGACCCTCAGTTCAACAGGAATCCTTCAACTGATGATGGTGCCTCTTTGCAGTTAGGGCGGCCTTTGCCTTCTTTATCTGTGCTACCAGAGGACACATACGAGGATGGTCTCCTGGGTCCAAGGTTTCTTTGGGTGGTGCACAAGTGGTGGTCGGAGCAAAAGTGGTGTGAGTTTTCCTCAGGAATGAGTATTGCCGAGCTCTATTTCTGGTTTTCCGAATGCACTGGTTGGATGGCCCCGCAAAACCTGGCCACCTGGAGCCAGACTTCTATTCCCTTCGAGTGGAAGACAACTGTCCAGACAGCTTTTGCCACTGAGCAGGACTATGCTTCACTCAGTTTCTCAGAAGTTCCTTTCGCCAAACAATGTACCGTCTTTCTGCATGCTTTGAAGTTCTTTGCGCTGAGGCACAGGCTTCAGCTGGGAATTACAAGGGGACAGGCGCTCTCTTTCCTGGATTGTTTCGACCCGGTTCCTATGGTCACAGTGGCACCAACATGTTTGATCCAGGTCCGCAAGCTTTTCAGGGATCGTATCGATCGCAGCTGGAAGTCTTTTAAAGCGTGTAGTTTTCGCCCGACCCAAAAGGCTGTTCTATGCCCTCTGGATGTCGTGCACCCTCTGATCACATGGAAACGGTATTATAGTTGTCGCAAAAAACGCGACTGATTTATGAGCGCACCGTCTCGCTCCTTTATGCGCCCCCACCTGAGGTTGTGCATTTGCTTCGTCCGAGGAATCGTCCGAAGTGTCCATCAGACGTCTTGCATAAACCCCTAAACCCCTAAACCCCTAAACCCCTAAACCCCTAAACCCTAAACCCTTAAACCGGTCAAAAAAAGAAACCTTAAACCCAAAACGCTAAACTCCTGAACCCTAAACCCCACAGCGCCCCTGCCAGGCTGATGGTTGAGAATGGTGTCACGAACACAGCAGTCCTGGAGCGCTTGATCCTTGGGGGCACGTAAGGGACATGGGAGTTTCCGAAACTGAGGGTTTAGGGTTTAGGGGTTTAGGTTTTAGGCCTGGATGCAAAAGGTTTTAGGGGTTTAGGGGTTTAGGTTTTAGGGGTTTAGGGGTTTGGGGTTTAGGGGCACCTGGGCTGCTGTGTACGAGGCCTGCTGTAAAAAGGGCACCTGGTATTACCTTAGATTTGGGGTCCTTATAAGAAGGATCCTTTATAGGGTACTATGTTAATGGGAGTTTCCGCAAATCAAGGGGACCGTTTTTTTGGGGATCCTTATAAAGAAAGGATCCTACTATGTAGGGTACTATATTAGGGTCCCCTCTTTTCGGAAACAGCCATAATCAAGGACGGGAGCCAATGATAAGGCCAAGTTAAGGGAAGCAGCCTGACTGTTTGTCGCACAAAAACTGTTTCCATGTGCAAAGACCGAGAAACACCATTCCGAAGCCCGGCAAGCACCTGCCTCCAAGATGCTGCGAGGTGAAGGTGTCATCTTGCCGATGGGTTTGTAGTACAAGGGCACCATGAGGGGACCATAAGGGTACTATAAGGGTACTTACTGCGGCCGTGAAAGGAATCCTTGGCAGAAGAGCTGATGTCCCTGGAAGACCCTTGGGGTTCAGGGTTCAGGGCTTTCTAAGGCGAGGTGTGAAGCCAGTTGCCAAAAGGGCTTCCTAAGACTGGAATCCAGTTGAGCCCCAAAACCCCGCAGCGCCAGACCCCAACACCCCAGAGCCCTCAGCACTAACACCCCCATGAATTATCTTGTAACCTTTTGAAGCGTTAACGACCCCGCAGACCCCTTACCTGCTTCGTGCGAGTGTGTGAGTCAAAACCCTGAAAACCCAAAACCCCAAAGCCAGACACACACCAAAGCCCCTATAATCCCTTTAACGCAGCAAGTTCTAAGGACTGCGGAGCGCTGCATGGAGTTGAATCTGCTCCTCAGCCAGTCTTGGTATCCTAAAGGGGTCCCTTAAAGGGCTGCTTTAAGGCTTCCCGTAAGGGTGCCTTTAGGGCTTTAAGGGTACCCGTCAGGGTTAAAAACACGGGTTTATACAAAGGGGGTTGAGTCGAGGATCTTAGGGCTTAGGGCTTAGGGCTTAGGGAGGATTGCCACAAGATCGGGACAACCTACTTGTAAACACGGACTGACGCCTATTAAAACAAGCAGTTTGTCCAAGCCGTGCCGTTCAGAATCTGTGGTTTTGTTCTTTGTGACTGCTGCTTTTGCAACTGCGGGGTGATTGAATATATGCTACGGTCGTTGTTTTTGTTGTGGTTGTTGGTGATGTTGTTGCTGTCGCTGCTGTTGATGGTCGTGTGCTGCTGCAGGTCCCAGGGTAGCAGTGCATCCTGCATAATTCCTGCTAGTCGCATGGCGACGTATAGGCTTTAGCTGGGCAGGCATGTGAAGAAGCCAGGGTGCGGGTGTGGGTGGTAGCTGGGCTTCCAAATCTGAACCTGCCCTCGGCGGTAAATCTCAAGAGCATTTTACACAGAATCCAGACGTGCAGAATCCATTCATAAAAATGCACATGACCCGTTCTTCACGGATTGAAAGGCCGTGGGCTCTCATTGATGCAGCCCAGCGCCGCTGGACAGCGGAGAAGATGAACATGGGCCAGGAGGGATTGGAGCTGTTTTTGTTGCACTGAAGCTGGCCCCCCGTGCGATGCTACACATATTTGCTTGGTCATTGAGCTTGCAAGACTTCCTGGCTACTGCTACTCAAAACTACTACTAGTACTGCTGCTGCAGCTGCTGCTGCTGCTGCTGCTGCTACTTTTCCAAATAGTATCAGTATCACCAGCTGCTACTTTCCAAATAGTATCAGTATCACTTGCACTACCACTATACTGCTGTGAGGACGACGACTACTGCTGCCGCTGCTGCTCCTACGACGACGACGACGACGACCACTACTACTACTACTGCTGCTCCTGCTGCTGCTGCCACTACTACGACTACCACTATACCGCTACAGCTACTGCTGCCAATGCCACTACTACGACAACGACGGCTACTACTATAATGGTGCTGCCTACAACAACTACCACTAAACTTTGCCTCCTGCTCTGCTGCTGTTGTTTCTGCGGGTGCTACTAGCATGGCAACGGATGCTGCTACTTCTTTTAGCATTGTGCCACAGCCGCTGCCACTAGCATTGCCAATTCCGCTGCCAGTGCCACTACTACTACCACTACCACACCACTACCAATATCATTACCACTGCGTATCCATTACCGCTGCTGCTGCCACTGCCGCTGCTACTGCTACTGTCACTACCATGATACTGATTTTGCTGCTGCAGCTGCTGCCGTTGCTGCTATTACTACTCCTTACCACTCCTACTCCTCTACTACTACTACTACTACTACTACTACTACTACTGCTACTACTGCTACTACTACTACTACTACTACTTCTTCTACTACTACTACTACTACTACTACTACTACGAATACGACGACAGCGACTATTTCTTCCGTTGTTGCTTCTGCTGCTACTGCTACTACTACTTCTGCTGCTTCTGCTACTACTAC
>CAJNDV010033146.1:21300-36570 GCA_905221635.1 Symbiodinium sp. CCMP2456
ACTACTACTACGACGACGACGATTACTACTCCCACCACTTTGCTACTACTGCTGCTGCTGCTGTTATTACTTGTTACTTCTACTACTGCTGTTGCTGCTACGAGTGCTACTACTGCCACTAGTGATACTAGAGCAAGTGCTACGGGTATTGCTACTGCTACAATACTGCTACGGCTACTGCTGCCACCATGCCAACTGCCACTACTGTGACAACAACTTGTGCCCGATTGCTAGTGCTACTACTGCTCGCGCTGCAGAAACATGTGGCAGTCAAGGCGTCGGCGGATGTAAAGAGAAGTTGTAAGTCGTCGTCGACGGCATCGCCATCGCAGAAGCCGGATCAGGGACAGTAGCAGAACCACCAAGCGAAAGTCGCTGTTGTTGTCATATTCACGTAGTTCGCAGGTACTGGTTGTCACCGTCGCAGCCGTAGTGGCATATCTTGTGGCATAGCAGCATGCCACAAGGGACAGGCATAACGATTGCAGTGCTTCTCGCTACTGGCTGTGTTAAGAGCTGCCTTTCACGGCACTGGCAGTTGTGGGAACGATGGTGATAGCACAGCTTGCGAACATGATAATGACAAGGATGATGATACGCGTCATGGCAATTACTGGTGGTAATGGTGATAATGATGTTCAGCACCATAGCCATGACTAATGACTAATGTAGCACCAGCAGGCGCAGGCTTTTGGTGATGACCTGCAGGGGCCTTGAAGCGCTTGAAGGATTATGCGTTATGGGGGTTTCCCAAAATAGGGGACCCTAATGTAGTACCCTAAATAGTAGGATCCTTATTATAAGGACCCCAAAACCCTATTTTCTGAAACTCCTGTATAGGGATGTATCACGGGAAGTTGAGCAGAGCAGAACTGCAGCAGCGCTTTGAATCGGTCGCTGTTTGGTTCCACCGATAACGGAGTTTCCAAAAATTAGGGTACCTTATTTTGGGGTCCTTATAATAAGGATCCGACTATTTATAATACTATTTCAGGGTCCCCTATTTTCGGAAACTCCCATAAGAATGCTGAACCCGAGCCTAGTGCTATACCAGTCAGCTGGCTTGTGTGCCCACGACCCTCTACTACCCATCATGGCAACGTCGACGCTGACCTGAGCTTTCCGTAATCAATAAGCCCAAACCCGAAGCCTAGCGGACACGGTATTTGAGATTCTGCTCGACGGTGGGGACTGCCAGGACAGCGGAGGTAACATCGAGAAGGAAGACCCTTTCAAGAAGCTCCTGGAAGCCAACAAGGACTCAACATCAATAGAAATGGATTCTTCAGCTGCTCAGAGACGGACCGGTTTACAGTATGTCGCTATCTGGGTATTTGTTGACATTCAGGGAGGGTTATCAGGGTCTAGGGCATTAGGCAACACATCAGGTGATGGCCCGCTGTTCTAGTTCCTCAGGATTGATCGAGTCTCTCACCTTTAGGCGGTAGCTGTATCTTTTAGTCACTGTCGTCCCTGTAGTTCTTCTTCCGGTGTCTGGTCTCGTGCTAGACGACCACGCGGCTGATTGACCTCTGAGTCCGCGAAAGAGATTGAAGGCATTAGGGTATTGGTGTTATGATCTTGTTTGATTTTTAAACATTCGAGTGCTTGGGTTTTCGGTTTACGGCATCGCTACCGGTAAGCGTTCTAAGGTTTATGCTAACACGATGTTTACATGATCAACGACTAGGAAGATGCAGACTAGCCTTCACTGAATATTGTATTGACATGACCTTCAACATCAACACTAAGACTATTGTGGTTCAAGTTGTTAATTGCAAGTCAAACATACCAGCACTATGTTAGGAATTAGTTTTTCGCTTTCTAGAACAAAACTCCACGGGATTATTGGTTATTCGGCAAATGGTATTTTAATTATGGTTCTAAGGGCCCTTCAATCAAACAGACAAACCCTCGACCCTCTAAAAACAACCCTAAACCCCCAATCCTCAACAAAAACCCTAAACCCTCAACCGTAAACCCAAAACCCAAAACCCTGAACCCTAAACCCTAAACCCTAAACCCTAAACCCTAAACCCTAAACCCAAACCCAAACCCCCAAACTTCCCCACACATCGCTCCTCGAGTGTCCAGGAGCGCCTTGGGGTCAAAAACCTGGCGAACTCCCTGCCTGGGATGCCTGGCATGTCCTCCGGCCGGCAGATGTGCGGGGAGGGTTTGGGATTTAGGGTTCAGGGTTTGGGTTCAGGGTTTAGGATTTGGGGTTTAGGGTTCAGGGTTCCGGTTTAGGGCATGGCTCCCGGCTGATTGGAGAGAGCTCCGGGTTCAACAAGGGTTGTGGGTTTAGGGCTTGGGGTTTAGGGCAGGGTTTAGGGTTTGGGGTTTAGGGTTGGGTGCCTCGGCTGAAGAACGGCAGAAGAGGCAATGCTGGCAGTCGTGAAGTCCGGTTTCGAAAGGGTTTGGTGTCTTGGGATTTTGTGGGTAGTTGGTTTCATTTTTAGGCTCGGGGTTCTGAAGTAAGACTTAAGTATAAAATACTGTTCAACTACTGCCATTAGACTAGTACTCTTTAAATAGTATAGAAGCCTGTATCACCTCAGGCTCCCCTCTTTGCTGCACAGGGCGCTGTGTTGTGTGTGCCATTTTCAGCATAACGAAGACTAGGAGCTGCGTTCTTTGCCATCGCAGTGTTTTCTGAGTACAAAGGATTATCGTTTGTAGTGCAGCATCACATGAGCCGCATTCTTTCGTGACTGTCACGACGACGATGAAGCATGTTGTGATTTAATATAGGGAGGCCTAGATAATTACCAATACCATTTTGGGGGCTCCTTATTATAATTGTAGTATATTGGGCCCCAAAGCCCTATTCTGATTATTAAGGCTCCTACATTGGACTCGGTCTGCCATCCTACAGACTTTCCTCAACGCGAGGGCGCCTTGTGTTTAGTTGGGAGTTTTCCCTGGAACTCGAACCCTGCAAGCTTTAATCTACGCCCCAAACCCTGAAAATTAAGGGCCATACCCGAAAGAGAAGCAACAGCTTGAGGGACCGACAGGAAGTGGGCGAATAGGGGGCTCTAATCCGGAACACACTCGTAACTTGTAGGATCTGCAGTATCAGTACCCTCAAACAACAGGCTACCACGAGTTTTAGAGCCGCCTGCCCGAGGCACGAACGCCCTTCCCAAAGCCGTCATCTCTCATCACTTGGGGTTGGATCGTTGCATACGTTTCTTTTCTACCAGCCGCCTTGTTTTGAGCTTGCGTGTTCTTGTAGCTAGGTACCTGGGAAGCTTGGGTAGCATGGTATCACTGCAGGTGGTCGGGCGCAGGTATGCATTTCCCGGAAATACTGGTGACGCATTGCCGAACACAGGGTCCTTTCTCTTGGTCCCTTGGTCTCTGAAGCAGCAGGCCCCCAGGCCGGATCAGTTGAATCCACCACCACGACGACTACTACTCCTACTGCTGCTGCTACTGCTACTGCTACTGCTACTGCTACTGCTAATGCTGCTGCTGCTGCTGCTGCAGCTGCTGCTGCAGCTGCTGCTGCTGCAGCTGCTGCTGCTGCTACTAATGCTATTGCTACTGCTGCTGCTACTGCAAGTGCTACTGCTGCTGCTGCTGCTGCTACTGCTGCTGCTCCTGCTGCCGCAAGTGCTACTGCTGGTGCGACTGCTGCTGCTGCTGCTGCTACTACTACGACTGTTAGCGCTGCTGCTGCTTGTTTAAATATTTATTAGACTCAGGTATTCCGGCCTGAACACCCCTCCCGTGGCGGGCATGGGCGGCATGGGCGGCATGGGCATGATGGACATGGCTGGCATGGAGGCAGGGGCTGCGGCAAGCGTACGACTGACCCACAGGTCTGCAGCATAACTCAACTATGAATATTTGGAGCCAAGAATGTCGGAAGAGAGGATATTCGACGGGCACCGGGGCGGCGGGACTAGAGGCCCTATTTTATTCTAGGAAGACGATGACGTCGTTGCAACCGCCCTTGTTGTTGGCTAGCATGTTGACAGACTGGGAGACAGATGCGTGCATGCACACTCTGTTCGCACAAGGACTGGGGGTTCTTGTCTGCTCAAAATACAGTGCTCAGAACCGGAATATTTCAACCGTCATCAGCAATGATGCTTCTGACCCTGCGGTCCACGTGGAAGAAAGGCTCCCAACGAAGTCTGGCCGCTGAGACCATGCCACCTCATCCGTGGTTATATGGTTGTTCTACAGCAGAGCCTACGGCTTCCATGCAAAGTCTCGGAGCCTAAAGGCTTATATACTTGACCACCGATCGACCCTACTCGTCACGAAAAAGCAATGTTCGTGATTAGTACTGGGTTTCTAGTGGTTGCAACTCTTTTGAAAATCCGTATGTCCAGTCATTTTTGCTCGATGCTAGACACCTGGATCGGAGTAACTAGTAAGCCCTGCACGAAGTTGGAACACCTTCAAGAGACACTGGGAAAGAAGGCCAAACCACGGAGTGTCGACCGCGCGCGAAAGAAGCAAGCGACAACAGCAAGCGACTACAAGAACGGTGCTAATAACTAGTAGTACCACAAGGTTGGGAATAGCAGTCGTCGTGGTAACACTAGGTCAGAGGTACTCACGCCGTGGCAGTCGCAATCTCTGCAGCTAGAACAATCATGGTACTTTGTTGCAATCAAGATTGCCATTTCGGTGTCATGAAATATGATATATATATATATATCCGCGAAGTGATTGTTTCTAATGATTCTGCTCATGCCGGGGCATGCGAGGGCAACGCCACACGTTTCCATGGGCTTCCTATCACCACTGGAGCAGGAGCAGATGATGTCCGTGATGAACAAGGTGATGGTGCCATTCCAGGACATGGAGCTGACCTCAGAAGTGTGGGACTGGCTCGTGCAGTAGAGGGTACAAGGTTTTCTCATGGCAAGACTCTGAAAGTGTGAGTTGAAGAGGACATGTCATTCCTGTCTTCTGGTCGAAACCCTTTTCTTCTTCATCTTCGCTCTGGTTGTAGACGTAATAGGAACTTCATGATGGGCCATCATGCCGGCATCACATTCAATCTGGCAAAACATCACAAACTCGAGCCCGTTTGGATGCCAGCCGCTGCAAACTGAGTTACCACGAATAACATGTTCGTGCACGGGCAACAGGCAATTGCGAAGCCATGATCAGGAGTTTATTGTTATAAGCAGAATGCATCATGAATGCCCTCAGGCCTCTGCCCCAGACTCGAAACCCTAAGGCAATGTCCGGGAGTGAGCTCCGAAAGGTCGTTTAACTCGTGTTAAGAACCCTGGTAGTGTAAAGCTCAGCTTTTCTTTTCGGGTATGCCTTCTGATCCGGTCTGAAATTGCTTCAGCAGGTAACTTTTCTTTTGTTGTTGCGTTTCCCTTGTGGTCTGTCTTCTAGAGCCACCATGAGCTACCTATCCACAGCTAATTCTGGGTAGCTTCATTGTTTTGGAAATTCGCCTTGAGAACTACTGGGCTCCAGGTGACGTGGAACTTGCAATCACGCACTTCGCACACCTTCGCTGCCCCTCGCACCCTTATCAACTCTGAACTAAACTCTGTCTCTCTGTCTCCATCTCTCACGGGCTTTAAGCCCTAAGCTCGAGAAAGCATGTCCCAAAAGCTAGACCCCCAAAGTGCGTTTCAGAAATAACCTCCAGATGTCAAAAAGCAGGTCTCAAGTGTCCGCCTGAGGTCATGGGTCGGATGCAGGCCATGGAGGAGACGCATGGCGCCAGATGCCGGGAATCCCCCAGTAACATGGGGTCCTTAGTAATTAAAGAGGGTTTTGGGATATGTTCTATTATCGTCATAACACTGAGACTGTAATGATAGAAAGGAACCCCGAAAAGAGTATTGGTAATTGTTTAGGCCCCCGGCAGTATATGGACGCCTGAAACATGCATCCACACTCTCTGCTAGGACCGCTAGGGAATCTAATGCCTGTGCACTTCAACAACATGTATCAAGAGCCTAAATTCGGGTCACTTAAACAACATGCATTCAGGGCCTACATTCGGGTCAAATCTAGCGGCGGGTTTTAATGTAGGAGAGCCTAAAAAATCACCAATGCTATTCGTTAGGGCTCCTTCTTATAATATACGTAAACCCTAATAGAACTACTAAGGGTCCCTACTTTAGGGCTCCCTGTTACAATATACCTCAACCTTATTCTAACTACTAAGGGCCCCTATGTAGGGATCTTTGTCCCTTGTTTTTGAACGTCCCGACACTGGAAACTCGACTCGACCATCAAGCTCCTAAGCCCTGCCGGTAGCCCACATGACCGAATATAGGGGTCGGAGCATTAGTCACAAGAATGTCCCCCTATCCCTGTAGTTATATGGGTCATGTAATGAGTCATATACATAACATTGATATCCCCCTATAGTCCTCATATAGTTATATTGATCACATGCGCCCAAACCCTATTGCAACTGTTGAGGCTCCTATAATTGTTTCAGAAGGGGGCTGGTGGCTTGGCCTGCGTGTGGGAGTTGCACCCCATCCGCCTTGCTGTGCATGCGATGCTTTTGAACATGTCCAAGGAGTCTTAGAACTGAGGGAACCCGAGGATAGACCTCCAAATAAAAACTTCCGATTCAAAATCAACATCAACTCCCGACATCACAAGGACCCTTCGCTGGGCCCAAAGGACCCTAATGGAAATGAACTCACCGGTGTATCTCAGCTCAGGAACATTCAACGGCAGATGGAGATGACGCAGGCCCGGGTCTCACACACACAAAGGGACAACCTTGGCATTCATCAGTTCCGAGTTGATGGTCGAGGGTCTAAGTTTCTCCGTTCAGGGTTCAAGAGCCTCGGTTTTGGGCTTTAGGGCTTTGGAGTTGAAGGTTTGGGGTTGACTTGGAGGTTCATGGGTAGTTATTATAAGTAGGGTTATAAGTCCCCTAATATGGATTATACTTATAGTTAGCTTACTTATAACTCCACTTATAACTACCCATGAACCTCCCAGTAGGGTTTAGGGAGAGAGAGGGCTTTGGAGTTAGTTGAGGCTTTCGGGGAACATGTTGCCAGGCTGGGCTGAGTCAGGTACCATAGCTTGCTGGCACTCCTCGGCGGTCCATACTCACATTGTGACATGCTTCCTCTGCAAGCCTAGACGCTCCGTCTGAAACGCCAGCGCCGAAAGCTGGTTACAGGGCGTCGAGTTTTGGACTCAGGACTTGAGATTAGGGGTTTTGACCCTTATCATTGCTGGGATACTCTACGCCAGGATGAGCGCCGAAACCCCGAAAGCCCCAAATCCCCATAGAGGCTCAAGTCTGCAGGGTTAGTACCCTGAGTTTCTGAACCCGCCCAAATCACTACACATCCCCATGCTGTTAACGTTTTTTCCGCAGCTTTCGTGAACCCAGGAAGCCATCTCCCAGCGTATGGACTTCTCACAGGCAGAGCTGAGTTTTGAGAAGGTTATTCTACTTAGGGTTTTGGGTTTAGGGTTTAGGGGTTTAGGGTTTAGTGTTTAGGGTTTTATAGTCTGTTTGCTTGAAGTCTGTGGTATCGTTTAGGGTCTGTTAGGTTTTCAAGTTCTCAAAGGCTCTTTGAGGGCTGAGTTGAGGTTTCGTCGAAGCCTTGCAGGCTTAGCGACGTGCGTTTAGTAGCTGCTAGCTTTTTGACCCCGTTCTTAGCTACCCTGAGCCTTCAAGGTCTTGTGCCTTGTAGACGACATGGTGCACCCAGGAAGCCAGACATGAAGGAAGCCTGAAGTAGTGAGAGTGCAGTGGTCATCAAGTAGGGGATAGTACGGTTCGCTACAATCGTCATACCGGCTCAATTTGCGCGAGCCCTAGGTCCTAACCCGAAACGCCAACTCTTAAGTCGACAGCCCCTAGACACCAAACCTGACATTCCTGTGGGTAGTTCCCATCTTCACAGCTTCATTTTCACCATGGATCCCAGTGCCACGGGTCGAGGATAAGTGCAGAAATCCAATCTGAAGCAGTTCTCGGAAGGGAGACTGTGGGTTGCCGGTTTAGGGTTTAGGGGTTAGGGTTTAGGGTTTAGGGTTTAGGGTTTAGGTATATTATCAATGACTAAACGTCTGGCAGTGGACAAGGCTCCAGGTTTGGTGTGTGAGCGCGCATACGTGCATGCAGCCCACTTATTGCCCTACCAGGACCATAAATCAGGGAGGTGGGGCTTACAGTGGCATGTAAGGCGGTCAGGCTTGTTCAGCGTTTAGGAGTTGATTGGAGTTGAATTGTGATGACTTGCAGCCGGGCTTGGGGCACTTCACGGGAGCCTGCAATCTGCATCCGCCCCCCGCGGACACCTGAGTGCCGACACTTGTCATGTCGACTCGTGCTAAGGTCTCGCTTCTGCAGACCGTCAACGCCTGCCAAGTGCTGCTTCACAAGCTGGACTCGTCGCAGGCGGGTGGGCGCGACAAAAAAGATCATGGCAGAGTAAATGTGGGCGGTTTCGTTCCACTGTCACAGGCTTGCAGTCAGGTAGAATGTTCTGCGGGAGGTGGGCAGGGTGGGGGGTAGGGGCGTGGAAAGAGGCCCAACAGCGTGAGAGTAGAATCCCGAGTCCTCGAAATCTGCAAATATCAGAGAGGTTTTTGCCGGAGTCGTTATCACGGTTGTTACTCGTATTACTACTATTACGAACTAGTACTATTCTTAATAGGTGTAGTACCCCTCCAGCAGCCCGGCAACAGACAGATATCCTGATGGACCACCTAAAATGGAGCCAGAAATATGAACAAGATGAAGTTTCTGGGTTCGACAGCCGGCAAACAACCCCAAATCCTGATAGATCCCGCCAGAAAAAGCCAACACCGAGCCGAAAACACGGTCACGAACACCGCAACGACTGTGATTCTCGCGTACTGGGACTCTTCATTTCCTTTGATGCAGTTTATTTAGCGCAGGAGACGGTGATGCAGAAGATGGACACGCAAAAGGGCATTGTGGACCGCATGGTCGAGTCCTACTCAGGCGAGCCGTCAGCCACGTGCGGGGTCTGGCAAACACAACGCAGTAAGGATTGAACTATCCCGACAAGGTCTTGTGTGATTCCTAAAGGCTGGTTGACCGGACGACTCGTTGCAGGCTGAAGACCAGCAGAAACTACAGGAGTTAACAGTTAAACTTCCTAACCCAAAACCCTGTACCTTGACTAGGGTGTACTATTTCAGGTGGCTCAGGATTTGAAGCCGCGCTACCCCATCGCCGGACACTTGTGACCCCATCACGGGAACCACCGCTTTTTCAGGAGCTAAAGGCTTCCCCAGCCGAAAGTAAAGTCTTTTGGGAATGGCAATGAAGAAACATGGAGCCAAGAAGGCGCTTAATTGCTGGTGTTCATGTTGTAGCTCAACTTGCCAGAACAAGGGATAGTTTCTCCTTGTGATGGCAGCTTGAATTATGTTTCCCGGCGGCTATGGATGAAGCTCCAGACATCCTTCTGAACGCTTCTGGAGTGCTCGTAAAACCTGCTGATTAAACCTTCGTGCAGGAGCCAACCCTGATAAACCCTCATGAACCTGGGGAACCCTTGAAAGAGCCCTGGGTAAGGAACCCTTTAAGGAGCCCATGCAGGAACCCTTTAAGGAGCCCCTAAAGGAGCAGCCCCCAAAGGCTACCCGGTAGCCTTTAGGGTTTGACAGGCCTCGTTCAGAACATCGACAGCGCCAGCGACAACACAAAGAGATCCCTCCTGGACACGGCAGCTTTTCTTGGAATTTCTTTTGGATTTAGGGGGTTTTGGGGTTTAGGTGTTAGGGCGTTAGGGCGTTAGGGTTTCGGGGAGTTGTCTTGAGGGGCTCTGGGCCGGCTCATAGGGGACTTCGGGGGGTTCTTTTCAGGGTCCAAAGCTTGGAACCAGGGCTCAGGCTCAGGGCAGGTCTCAGTCTAATTGGGGTTTGAGCCCTTTTTGAACCCAATGTAGGGGCCTTAAATAATTAGAATAGGATATAATTAGAATAGGATAGAATAGGGTTTCGGGGTATACTATTCTAGAAGTAAGTATAATAAGGAACCCACCAAAACCCGATTCTAATCATCAAGGCCCTACATTACTTGGGACTTACTCGGCTCCCCGATCCGCTGAGTATGCGCGCCCGGTATTCATACTGGCTGTCCTTTTGGGGTTAGGGCTGTGATCTTGCGATTTGTACGACGAGGTGGTTGATAACGGAGAAGACGGACACAGAGCATTCGGTTGAGTTTTTTAAAGGGATGGGTAGGGTTGCAGATCATGATCGCGTTACGCACTTTTGCCCTCAATCGTGACTGTTCTGTGGGTTTCGCCGTGTCTAGGACGCAAGCACTAAAGAAAGCAACTTTTCAATTCAAGGGATATGCTGTTGCTGTCGCCTTGAGGTCAACACATCATCCGCCGTTATGCTTCAGAAGCTCGACACCACGCAGCAGGCGCGGCATACCATTTCACGGACCACAAGCAGAGCAATTGCGGTGGTTGCATATTTTCAGCGTGTGCCGTGTTCCCTGTCCGGTGCCAGAGAACCATACGTGTCGATGTTTTACATGCAGTGTGATTTGCTCGGGTAACAACAAACCAAATTTCATAGACTGAGAATCATCACCCTGGAAAGCAAAGACACCTCACGCCGGAAATCCTGGATGCTGCGGACACCAGGTTGTGTGTTCCGGAATCAGAGCGGTGCAACAGTAGCAGCCGCGGCAGCTACTCTTTCAATGAAGCTGCATCGCCGATCCTTTTCTAAGATCTTTGTGCATGGTTTGTTCATTGCTGTCGCCATTTTTGTGCCCCAACTCCTTTGATCCTAGCGCGTCCAACTCTTGGAAAGCTCCAAACCTCCGAAATCTTCGAGCTATCAACCAAGTCCCTCGGTCCACACATCATTCCCGAATCCGGCATTCCTGCACTTACGACGTATTATCCAGAGAGCTGCGTAAAGCCGTGAAGGACAGCGGGCGAAGCCTCGGACAGTGTTTATAAGGTGTCTGACTGGTTTCGAAGTCCTCTGCTACACCCGTGCTTCCCCCCGAAGTGTACGCAAGGATGGCTAAACCCACGGCCTGATCTGCCAGGATCTCCTCAAGCAGACTCATGAGTCTCATGCCGTACTCCAGGGAGTGGCGCAGTCGCAGTCCTTCGAACTGCAAGTATTTTCAGTAGAGCCTTCGGTTTGAGGACTTCAGCATGAGCAGGCATATGGAATCCGGACAAGTGCAGGGCCTCATGTCGTTTCGCAAACCTTCCTGTCCCGATATACACCTGTTCTCTTGCTGTGTTCGGATGCTGTTTTTGCGGGGCTGCGGGGCTCGAACGACTTTGTCTCGACCAGAACGCAGGTAAAATGAGTGCGGTAGCTCAGTATTCAACTGTGCAGCAAGGACTTGCACTCCCTGCATGCTGCTGCACGGTCGAAACACCCCGTAGCCGAACCCAAACCTCCCCGAGTTCCAAAATCCTAAACTTACGACGTTTGCCAGGGTTAGGATGCAGGCCCAAAAGCCTCAAATTTTGTAGAATGCCCTTCCCTGTCCTCCACACCTGGTCTGCCGCCTACTGAAGGACCCTCATAAAATCCTCAGAGATTCGTTAGCAGCAGACCGTAATTTTCAAGGACCCCTAAGAACAATGGAGGGACTTATTTCAGAAAGTGAACACTCGCTTCCCCGTTTTGAAGCACCCCGCCTAATCGTAAAATCACATTGCTGTGAAGCCTCGCCAAGGACCAGCCTGGCAAAGAAGGTGGATTCTGGCAACGAGCTCCTTGGAGTTGCCTTCGGTATAATACTATCCGTATAGAACTGAAAGTTGAATTTTTAATTTGGGGTTATGAACTCGACACCTCAGTAAATAAGTAATACATAGGCCTTAACCCCCCCCACCTGCCCTGCGTTTGAGGTTCACGACGCGCCGTCTGGTGGAGGTGGAGACCTGCCTGAGCAAGAAGGTGGGTGCCAGTGCCATGGAAGATCGCAGCGTAGGGTCTGGTGTTCGAAGATTCTCAAGTTTCGGGCATTGTTCGTTTGTAGGTTGCGGGTCTAGGATTGGGAGGGTGCAGCCGTGACATGAAGCCCAACCCAAACATCCTTAGGCCTGTATAGAGTCGAATGCCGGATTTCCGGGAGGATAGGAGATAGGTAGCTCCGTGGCTGAGTGATGAACGATGCTGCCTCACAGATGCTGTGCCGCAGCAGTGGCAGAAGTCAGGTTTACCGGAGTGTGCTGATTGCCGTGCAAACTCGGCACTAGCTCTTCTACTGAAGTTCGACTATATGATAGAATTCTGGGACAAGCCGGGTGTAACCATTTTTTTGCAGGTCACAGAGACTGGCGACTCGATGTCTCGCTCGCAGACTGTATGCGGCCTGCACGCGATAGCTGATTCGTGGTTGTGGTCTAGGGTTCCATTTGCCACCGTTTTGCGAAGGCGTTTTTAGACCTTTCAACTTGATCAGGATTCGGTGTTTTGGGTTTAGGCCTAGGGCCTAAGATGCATTGTCCAGACCCGTAAAACTAACAACAGGGAACTTGCACGAAAGTATGCGCATGTCAGCGACTTGCGTGAAACAGGTTGGGTCAGAGGGATTTGTCTCAAAGACTTCCGGCAGTTGTCCTCGGACGCAATCTCGTGAGGGCTCCTTGCAGTGGCGGCAGTAGCGGTAGTAGTAGTCGTCTTTGGCGTCGTTTTGGTGAGTAGTAGTCGTCGTAGTAGTCGAATATTTTTTTGGCAGTAGCAGTAGTACCAGTCACCCATAACAGAGTCGCCACACTCAAGTCAACCCCGAAACCCTTATCTCTGAATCCCTATGGCCCTACGACCTACAGTACTAGAATTGGGGTTTTGTGCACCAGAATCAAGTTATCACAGCCTCCCTAAAACCCCGATGCCAGCCGTCAAAAACACCGCACAGCCTTATAAACCCCCCCAAACACCCCAGAACCCTCGAAGCATACCTATAATGATCTGATGGTACAGCTCTGCACTCAAGCAAACCGTAGACGACCGTACAAGTACGAATAGTCACCGATTGATGAAGAAGCCATACACTGAAGAAACCCTTAGACAAACCTATCAGCGCCTCTACAATGTTACGATGAACTAATGACCTAAACTCAAGAAAACCCTCGACAGACCTACAAGCATCCGTACAATGACCAAACGACAAAAGCCCTAAATCCTAAACCATACTCAGTAAGCGTCCATGTGCGAGAGTATAATGGGTCTAGGGTTTGAGGTTAAGGTATGGACCCTAACCCGAAACCCTAATAACCCTAAACCCTAAACCCTTAGAACCCGAAACCTTAGCAAGGAAGGAAAATAACCCTAAACCCTAGACCCTAAACCCTAATAGGTAAACCCGAAGCTCAGGCTCTGAGAAGATCCTCGAGTCCCTCCGCGGGGACTTGTCCACCCTCGCGCAGCAGGGCAATGCCACTCAAACGGCGAAGAAAGGAAGTAATATAGGGGCCTAAATAGTTACCAATAATACTGTTTTGTGGTTCCTCGTTAATTATTATATTCCTAGTATAATGTACCCCACAACTTTGGTCTAATTATTAAGGCTCCTACAGTATTAATGTTATTTGGTTTCGTGTAGGGTTTGAGGCATGGGTGGTAGTTCAAGGGGTTTTAGCTTCTTGTGGCTTTCCGAGCGGTTTTGAGGATTGTATTTTAAACTGCTTTTTTTCTCTCCCGGCTGGGCTATTGTTTTGGCTCATTGAAGAGTAAAGGGGGCCTCGAGCTCTCGAGGTATTTCTCTCCAGACAGTAATCTGAGTAGCTGAGTCAGTATACTTCAGAATTTTGAGGTGTTGCAATGCTTGAGATAATATCACCCCTATAGAACTGAAAGCTTAAGCTTTTTGGGTTATGAACTCGGCAACTACGTAATTGACAAGATGTATACAGTAGTCGCAAAACCCGCCTTGTTGACCTCGTAGAAGGCATGTATTTACGGTAGGTTGTCGTTGATCCTAGACTCCTTAAACCCTTTGTTCGCACAGTCTTACACTGCCGACCCGTCTACAAAAGCAACGAGACCAGCCAATCATCGGACGGAGGCCATGGCCTATCCGATGAAGTACAGGAAGTACGGTTTCGGGGCAGGGGCTCTGCTTGAGTGGGCAGCGTTGAAGCCTTCGGCGGGTACCACGTGCACATCTACCCTTACCCTCAAAGGACTCATATTTTAAGGCTTTTGGGCCCAAAGACCCTATTATATAAGGCTTTTGGGCTGTTTTGATGCTAAGGCCTGCCCATCAGCAGGCAGCCTTGCAGGGTGCAGTCGGTACCCAGGTACGAAGCGTACGGTCACGGCTTACAAGTAGCAGTAGCAGTAGCAGTAGGAGAGGGTAGTAGCGGCAGCAGCAGCAGCAGGAGGAGGAGGAGGAGGAGAAGGAGTTGGAGTTGTATCGCAGTCGTTGAGTGTCCACGCCCCGAGCCAGGAATCCCAAAGCTTCCAAGTCAGAATGTCGCCCGTCCGAAGCCTCCCAGGCCATGGTTGACGCCACCGAGAAGTCTGCGAGTGCACAGGACACTTCATAGCGTTTTTCTTTTACGGGGGGCCTGGGGCTGTTCTTTATTTTTGCAGGCTTTGTACTTCATAAGGGTCTATTTTCTAGGGGTAAGGTTTTTTGTAGAGCTGCCCTCAGAAGTCCAAAGTGTGGTTCTTAAGATCCCTACATGTCCTCTGAGTGTGCATATCCGGGCGTGATCCCAACAAGCCTGTCGCAGGGTTCCCGTATAATAAGGATCCTGCTATTCAGAGCTCCCGTTACATGGCAGACAGTTTGAGGGGGAGATTTGCTCGACCACGGCACGTCCACAGCACATGGTTGAGAAGCCTCAATCACAAGCAAGACTATACCTACCTTCAAGCCATAAACCTTGGCGTTGCTATGAGTGTCATGAGCAGTCAAGCCCAGCTAAAACCACAAACCCCCAAGCAGTTCTTCGAATTTAGAGGTGTGTATGTCGGTTGCGGCCGGGCTGGCTCACAGTGGGCCGAAGTGCAAGGTCACGTCGTTCTGCAATCCTTGTTAAGGGAGAGCCTTTTATCGTCAAACCTCAGGGCTAAGGGGCTCTGGAGTTCAGGCTTCATGTGCACGGAAGCCCTCCTGTTGAGGAAGAGCGCATGTCAGATGTCCGCCGCCAGAAGCACGGCCGAATGTTTTTGCAGGGCTGCCGGGAGTTCTCGTGGGACGTTCAGTTTTGGCTGAGGGTTCTGCATTAATGCAGGGGCCTAAGTACTTACCAATAATTACTATTTTGGGGGCTCCTTATTACAATAAGTATATGAGGGTTGTTCTAAAGGTCC
>CAJNDV010033147.1:14817-36568 GCA_905221635.1 Symbiodinium sp. CCMP2456
CCACCTTGTAACTACTTACCTGTAAAGGGCTTCTATTTGTCTGGTCAGACGAGAGAGAAGCCAACAGAATCCGTACATCAGGTATACCCCTAAACCCTAAACCCTAAATCCTAAACCCCTAAACCCTATGCTCAGATTGCAAGGGAGTGCGTGTACTTCAAACAGCACTTAGGGACTTAGGGCCGAAACCGCGAGAGGTAGCCTAATCGACGTGGATATCAAATTGCCTTCCTTGACGGTCGGAGGGGTGTTCTGTTACCGAGGCACTTTTCCACCATGCTGTTCTATGCAACAATCAACTCTAGCTTTTCCTTAGGCCACTTGCCGCCAGCACATTCTTTCCTTCATCTCTGAAAATAGCCAACGGGCGGGTCAACGCATTCTCAATGATTCCAAACTGGCTTCCGGAGCGGATCCCCGCCTTGGCGCGAGTAACCCCACCCTCCGGCAAGGAACCAAGTTGCTCACTTGGGCAGTTTTCTAAATTAGGGTCCCTTTTGGGGTCCTTTGTATAAGGGTGCCGTACTATATTGGGGACCCCAAACGGGACCCTAATTTAGAGAATTGCTCACTTGTTTGGCTGAGTGCGTCACTGAGGGCTTGCAGGACTGCTGGACCCGGTCTGCGAGGCCTTCTAAGCTTGAAAGTGTGTGTACGATGTATGCATACGGAACAAGTACAGAAGTAGAAACAGATGCATCCCTGTAACTGGGCAACTTGCTTTATGCAGCTGCATCAGTGGTCAAGCCATTGCCTGCAAGCCTTGTGACCTAGCCCAGGCTACAACATCATGGACGAATCTGTGCTCAAGTGAACCCGCGCCGTTTCAGGACCCTAAACCCTAAACCCTAAACCTTGAGCAACTTTCTGACCGCCAGAGTGCTCAGATGCGCTGCCTTCTTTCGGAAGAAGGATCACGCTGGCAGATGGAAATGAGGGGCTGGCACAGCTTCAGTTAGCATAAGATTGCAGAGCTTGTGAGCAAAGTAGTCTTACATGCTTTCTTCCGACCGCATCACCTGAAACCGCCAAGCCCTGATTTCCAGACAGCCCAAGTCATCTCCCATTGCTGCTGCGCGGGCAGAAAAGATCGGACATCTATATGAAGTTCTGCACCGCAAATCCCTGCGGCCCTGACACCCTTTGACCTTTGGTACGATAGCTTAACCCAGCTGGACCACAGCTCCACAACACATCGTGAATCAGTCAGCGATGCCGTAGAAGCTTATGCCCCTGTCCAAGTCGTGAAACTCCGAAAACCGTAAGTCACCGCACGATTGAAGCCCGACAGTCGCCCTTCACTAAGTTGACTTCAAACCTTTCACTATCGGGGTGTTGGTCGGTCTTCTCCATGTAACAGCTCCTTGGTCACCCTTTCCTAGCCACATCCACAAGCCGAAAGCAGAGAAACGAAAACTCCGAAGCTGTGACGGCCGGGCTTCATTCATGGTGATACTGTCGTTTCGGACCCTCCCGAAGCCCTGGTCATGAGATCTGACGAATTTCTGACAATGCCCCCGCGTCATCTCCATATGACCTGGACCATCCAAAACTAATTCTCAACCCGACATTATCAAAACAAAAAAACTCATCCATCCCTAAACCCTAAAATTTCTGAAACACTTCGGGATGACACCGAAAGACCAAGGAACCCAACCTGGCCGGCACAGGCAGGGGTGTTTGGGACTTCGCCACGGATGCGCCACTAAGGGCTTTGGAGCTTGGCAGGTCATGTATGGATGTATGGATGGATGTCTTTAATGTACGGATATAAAACACTGTATTACGTGATGTCGAGCCATATACAAGCCTACATATGTATATCTATCTGCATGTATATATCACCTACACTGCTGTACGTTTCAGTTTATTGTTTAAACTGTGTAGTTGTTTCGTGCAAGTGTGTCCGTGTGCCTTATGGAATCTGCCCATTTGTCTGTCTGTTTGCCTGCCTGCCTGCCTGCCTGCCTACGCCTGCCTGTCTGCCCTTTCTCTGATATGTATGTATATATGCATGTATGTGTGCGTATACATGCATTCATATACATCCTCATGTGCATGTGTACTCCGTCGGGTAGATACAGACAGACGGGCCCTTCAAGATCTCATCCACATTCGAAGCCTCGAATCAAGTGCCTGTCTAAGCAGTGATACTGAGATCTTCACACTTACCAGCATATTTATGGTCTGGGCAGTTTCATTGGCAGTATTGTCCCCTATTGTGGCAAGTCCATTTTGATTATTAAGACCCCTGAAAGCAGGTGCCACGGACGGGCTCCTACTACGCGCCTTCGGCCCTAGCCGGTGTTTGGAGCCTCACGCCGCCGCGCGGCCGATATTTGCAGTAGGCGTAGAATCGTTGTGCTCTCTTGACAGGAAGCTGCTATGACTAGCATGGTTCAGGTTGGTCATGTTTGCACTACTACCGTTCAGCTTGCTCTATTCTGTTTCTGGTGGTGGTTCAGTGATGATGATGATGATGATGATGATGATGATGTGGTTATACTATCATGCTATCGACAAGTAATCAAGCCTCAAGAAGTGAGTGAAGGACTCGCAAGCGGTGGGTTTGTGCAGGTTCACAGCTTCGGGATAAGAGTTGTGGGATTGGAGTTTAGCCTCGTGCCCATGGTTGGCGGTCTAGGTTTCATGTTGGTAGCATCGCTTGACAGTGACGGTGGTTCACTTTTTACTCCGGATGCCGCTTCGTGCTGCGAGTATCATGTTTTCATGACCAAATCATGAATTCTGCATCTTGCCGAAAACGCATACATGCCGTCTCGTTTTCCAGCGGGCGGGATGTCGAAACGGGTGCCAGCGATTCTCTGCGGGACCGTTGCGCTTGGAACCGGTATAAGGTTCACTGCTCAGGGTGTGACGTGTAGGACTTGATTGAGAGCTTCGTCGAAAATAACTAGGCGAGACTGACTAATGTTGGGGAAGATAGGCTCGTGATCATGATGAAGAGGAGGCTGATGATGGTAATGGCAACGCCCGTGATACTAGTATGCAACGCTAGCAGTAACCACCGCCACCACCACACCGCTGCAACTGCCAACTGCTGTTGCAACAGCAGCAGCTAGGGGAGGAGGAGCAGCACAAACGAAAGCATCATTCTCATCACAATCACTAGTCGCCAATGTCCATCATCATCATCCCTTCCTCATCACCGTATTGTTCTTGTTGCCCGTTTTGTCGCCTCCTATTTAGGCTTTGTCGAGCATTGGGGTGCGATTTGCCTCGGGCTTGCAGCTTGAACCGTTCACCCTTCGACCGTTAGCCGCTCTGCCATCAGAATCAGGATAGCCCAAAGTGGCCGACACCTCTTGAAGCAAAGCTAGAGTGACTTAAAACTTCAGGTCTATGCTCTAAAAATCTGAAGCCTAACACCTAAGGAACCCGAATGCCATATCAGAGAACACTAAACCCTGAAGCCTAGAGTCCAGGCAACTACTCGGGAGCGTGCCGCTGTCGACACCAATTACTGGGAGCACGCCGGCTGGATGGAGTCTGATCTCGTCCCTGGGACTGTTACCTAGGGCCTAGGGGGCCTTCTGGGTTTTGTAAGGTTTAGAGGGCAGTAGGCTCTTGCGGTTTTGGTTTAGGGCCGTTCAGGGGGTTACCACGGGGCTCAAGTTGCTTCAGAGTGGAAGGCTTGACAACTCAGTTTAGAGTGTTGAGGATACCCCCCCCCTCCCCTCCCCCACCCACGATTACTTCTACGAGGTTGAGCCCGGCCCACCTGTGGTGGAGGGGTGCAAGGAACGTTGGACCATGCAAGGAGCAAAGTGCGGCACTTGTTATGATTGTTATTGTTCTTATTCTTACTGTCAGCACCACTGGTTCCAAGACCGCGATTGTTCTCAATTCTGTTACGTTTATATGACCGTTGCAGTACCGTTGTTGTCAGGATCAATATGGTAAGTACGGACAAAGCGAGCTTGATTCTTTGCAAGGTCAGGCGGGTTCCCGCCGCTCCGGTTTGAAGTTTGTGTTCGGAGGCAAAAAGGTGAGGCAACTCGTGAGGGCGACATGTTGTTAGTTAAGGTGTCTTGTGACAACCACGTAGGTACATATATATATATATATATGAACACTTGGATATATTAGCAGGTAGAGGTTTTGAATTTTCGAGTAGAAGGGTAGAAAGACAGATAGAATACAAAGTCTGTAGATTTTGTCGCATTTTAATATGCGTTTACGCCTAAGTATGCAAAAACACAGATATATAGACTGACATGTACGTTGGTACCTGCATGCTGATACTTTCACACATAGATATAGGGTGCTCGAATAACTAACCAACGATGAAGATCTTTGCATTGCATCTTAGACAGAGGTCCCCGGAATTTCAACAGCCTGTCGCAAGCCCAGGAACTCTTATGAAACCTCCAGATACCGCCTTGGCACATCCATGGCACCTGGAGCTATGCGAGTTAAGCTCTTCGGGACTGACTGGACTTCGGCTGCGACTCTTGGCCATTCACCGATTCTGCTAGAAGAGCCCGGCACCCCGAACCGAAAGCCGACTTCTGCATCCTTGAACATTCCACACAGAACAACGTCAAGGGGTTCGCCGGGGCACCTAGGCATATCAGGCTATGGACGCATAACAGTGCTTTGCACGCGACATGCAAAGAGTTGAAGTTGAACCCACGGAATTTTCTGGCTGTTCGGAAAGCCTTGCGAGTGCTTCTGGGATGCATCTTAGTCAAAACCCGCAATGCAAGCCTCGGTATTCATGCCTATGCCACGTTTGTTGCACTAGCTTTGCGGTTTCATTCTTGGAGGCAACTGAAGGCTGCGGAAAAATGGACGGAGGATACGATCGGAGGTTTGAGCCCCGACCGTGGATGACTCCTCGTCTTGTTGTCATCCTGGCTTCCACAGATGCCTAGATCGGCCTCCCATCTCCAGGCGCCTCAGGCCCTGAATTTTTGTAGCGCCCCCGCACGCTGAGGAAGGTCACAGTCTTGGGCAAAAACGCAAATCCCACCATCGAGGCTGGCGGATCTGCCCATAAGTTTTCCATTGCTCCGAGTGATCGCCTAAAGCTGGCTCCTTGGGTGCCCGTGACATGCTCAAGTTTATCATGAAGGCAAGATGAGGCCAACCATTCGGACCTTGCTACAGGTTCTAGGGGTACGTGATGTTTACCCTCGAAATGAACACTATACATATATATATATATATGTATATTTCTATATTATTTATATTAGTATATATATATATATATATAGAAATGTGCTACGTCTGTCAGAACCTCGAACCTGCACTGAACGCTTGAATTCATCCTTAGTTTCTCCCGCCTCTCCTGCTGCGCCAGACTTGGACGGCCCCAGACTCTTGGCTGTGCTCCGGCCCCGCGGCTCGAAGACCAGATCAGAGAGACAGAGAGAGAGGGAGAGAAAGAAAAGAAAGAAACAAAGAAAGAAAGAAAGAGCGAAAGAACGAAAGAAGGAAAGAAGGAAAGACAGAAAGAAAGGAACCAAAAGAGAGACACAGAGCGAGCGAGAGATACGGGTATTGTGTGAGAGAGAGCGCCGTCCTCGTCCTCATGAAGAGACCTTTGATCCTGGACAGATCGAAAAGAAACCGTTCGCCGTGCGAGCGCTGGCTTTTGGTAGCTTTTGAAAGAGTCCTACCCAGATTCAGGCTATCAATGACGTTCTCAGCTAGAGGATGCTCGTAGGATGGGCTTCGGGCTTACTGTCGGGCATGTCCCGATGCGAGACGTTGTTTAGCGAAGCGATGCGGGAAAGTGTGTTGGCTCTCCGAGCGGAATGGCACAAACTTAAAGTGGGCCCGGACAACCAGATGGCGTTGGTCACTGGACCCTCTTGCAATGCTCACTTCACGCCAAGCACCTTGAAGATGCGAACAGATTTTCGGCAAGCTTCGGGTGTCAGGAGTATCTATGAGCCTCCCTTGTAGCTACAAGCCGAGGCTACACGCTTTTGGATCTGCGGACACTTGGCAGGGCCAAACAGGGCCATTGACTCCAGATCCGAGTTGACAGGGATCTGGGATTTTGCCGCTTTTGTCTCTAAGCTCTTAACCTGCAGCTGGGGTCCTATCTTGCTGCTATTCATTGATTGGTTTGAGTTCCCTGATCTCAATGAAGCTGGATGGAAGACACCTGCTCTCTAGCCTGCTGGCGATCAGGAAGAAAATCCTCGTCAAGATGCCGCGAACGTGCAGAACTCTTCATCCGTTCAGCCCATGACCAAAGAGTAAACGAAGCCAACCATGGCAGGATTATCGGATTCTGCTTACAAGCTGCAGACGACGAACGAGATGAGATAAGTGCCAGCAGCATTCCATACATGCACCTTGAAGCTTCAGATGTTACGACCCCAATACTAACCATACTAACCCCCGACCTCGCACCCTCAACCAGACGTGGAGCTGTGAAGCTTTTGTTGCGTTGCCGGGGCCAGAGCGGAACCCTCAACTGGCCTTAAGGATTGAAGCTCAAGCCTAAACCCGAAAGCCCTAAACTCGCTAAGACTGAATTCTATGTTCTTTACCACATACCCTACATAAGCCGTAGCACCCCTAAGCCTAAGGTCAGCACCTTGAACCAACAACCCCTAGCCCCAACTTCCATACCCACAACCCTAAACCCCTAAAGCCCGAAAGCAACTATCTAAATTCTATACTCTGAACCCTATACCCACCTAAGCCCTAAACCCTCTACCCTGACCCCTTTGCTCCCCCAAACCCTAAACCTTCAATCCTAAACCACAGCACCCCTCAGGACCGGTACTCTCACCATAGAGCAGGTCTGGGAAGCAATGCGCGCAGCTTGACCTCGAGATGAAAGGAGGGTTGGAGGTTTCGGTTTAGGGCTTAGGGTTTAGGGTTTTGGAGGTGTAGGGTTTNNTTAGGATTTAGGGTCTCGGGGTTCAGAGTTTAAGGTGTAGTTGGATGGTTTCGGAGTTTAGAACATGAGGTTTAGGGTTCAGGGCTTGATGATTTTTTGGATTCAGGGTAATTACGGGGCTCCGGATGAGGAGCTTGATTCTGAAGTTTAGCAACCACCCAACACCCGAAGCATCTTTCAAACTGCAGTGTGTCTGGCATGGCATGGAGCTTCGAGTTTAGTAAGTTTGGGCTGAAGGGTGACACTCTAAACCCTAAAGCCTAAACCGAGCCTTGGCAACTCAACCCGGAAGCCCTGAAGAGGTGAATCCTGAATCCAAAGCCTCACTTCTTCTACGGAAACCAAGGCCGAGTCCTCGGCGATGTCCGGGCCTCAAAGCTCTGACATGGTGGACAACGTGTTTCGTAGGTTGTGAAATCTATACTGTTGAAGTACTGTTCATCCTACAGCACGCGAGATTTATATAGCAGAGTGCCTATGGAGAGCTAGGGGAGGCAGATGCACGCCTTGAGTGCTCGACGATTCGTCAGCCACCCCAAGTGCCGAAACCTCCCCCCCCAAAAAAAAAAAAACGAAGGAACTCCGGAATGCCCTGATGGAGTGTAGAGGACAACTTTCAGCCTAGGCCTTGGGCTTCGGTAGTTCGAGTCTCGTGGATTCGTGGCTCTGGGAGATCCGGTCGACGGTCTGAACCAAAGGCTGACTCCCTGCTGTCAATTCCAAGGACCTGGGTCCTCCGGTTCCGTGGCTGCTTCAGATGATATGATATATGAGCAAAACAATGAACTGTGTATTACTAATAATTACATATGTACATACATACATACATACACACTCGCTTACATGACATGCTATGCCACACCACGCCGCGCCATGCTACGCTGTTCTATGCTGTGCGACATCCAGACGTAGTTGTTAATTCGGTATCTGCTCACATAGATGACTGTTGAGTAAGCAAGAAGCAAGTCTTGCATTAGATCTACCATGGGCAACCAGCAAACCAACCAACGAACTAGCCTGCTAGCTAGCTTCCATCCTGCACCAAGCAACCTGGCATCTGAAAGCCAGGCAAGGTAGGGCCTAAAGTATAGCTTCCTGGGGCCGATACCGTCTCATGGCATATACGAAACATAGGGCAAAAAGAAGCTGGACGGTGGCCCGCAAGCCAAAAAGCGCCAAGGCATCCTTCGATTCGAACCACAGACCATCCAGTTCAGTTGAATTTTGATTCGAGCTTAGGATACCATGTCGCTGACACAGCCACAGCAGCAAGCAACCGCGATGCGCAACTAGAATCTAGAGCGGATGCAGCCGCAGTGACAGAAGCAGCAACAACAAAAATCGAAAACAGCAGGTTGTGTGATTTTGTGGCAACGTGTAGCAACAAGCTCCAGCAGAGAGTGCATGGGCTTTCACACAGAAAGCTACAGCCCACTAGACCTGAACCTGAGGGTGGTTGGCTTTGTGCTCTGTTGGGTCGCCTTCTGCCTGCTGGCGGGCCCTCTGGAGGCCTCGGAGAAGGAAGTAGCAGAGTTTGGAGCCCGATGTCCCTTGAGAGAATTCAGCGTCCTCACCATCTGGTCTTTCAAGTTGCGCTTGTTTAAACCTCGCAGGTTAAAGCCTCAAGCTTCGATTGAACCAAGATGTGGGGGAACATGAACCCTCCCGTTTCGTGCAGCAGCTCCTCACTGACAAGCAAGGTTTGTTCCGATGCCCCTTGCCTCCCTTCTGATTCTTGAGCCCTGAAGCACCATAGGGACGGATCTCACATCTTCAGCGGCATCCTGATCCCTAAACCCCAAACCTTAAACCCCTAAACCCCCGAAACCCACTGAACCCCCTAAACCGTCAGACGCCTGAAAAAGGAGCCCCACGACATTCCGGCCTGCTGTCCAGGAAGTCCTGGAGTTCCCCAATACCCCACCAGTAAAGCTTGTTGGGGGCTCTTATGTAACTTATGGTTTAGTAGGGATCGGGAAGTTTGATCTTTTGTTTCTGTGGCTTCTTGGGGAAGTAAGTAAGTAGGGCAGACGATATCCCGAATACCCCAAACTTGCCCACAATATGGACATGATAGAATCAAGGACACTGTGCGAAACCCCCTTAAAGCCCCATCTGCTCCTCTTCGAAACAATAAGGCCACCTGTTATGGTAGCCCTCATAGATCCCTTTACCTTCGGAACCCTCTAAAGGGCTCTATTCATGAAGGCCCCCAGACATGTACTTTGGTTCTGCAGGTGGCGGCCGACTGCATTCCCTGCATCGGGCCCTGCTTGGGAGATATGCAGCTGGGACCTATCGGCAAGAGGGTCTCGGGCTTAGGGGTTATAGATTTATGGGGATTGATAGGGGGGTTATGGGAGTTCAGGGTACAAGGTATATGGTTATAGGGTTCGAGGGTTTAGGGGCTCGTCTGAGGGTTCCTTCATCGTCAGGGTTCGGGCTCGGGGGTACGGTTCCCTGTCAGTGTCTTGTTCAGTTTCGTAGGAAACAGCCTTGAGTGTACCACAACGCCTTTGCTTCATGGTTAAAGTTGCTGTATTGTGTCCTGCTGCTGATGATATAAATCCTGCATTACCTGAAGGACCCCAAACTATGGGAATTATGGTATGTTCCTTATTGTCGGTAATGCAGGATTTATATCATCAACCGTGTGCCCTGTGCCTGGATTTTGTGTCGCCCGGGCTCCGGGATCGACCCTGACTCCCCGACTCAGACCAGAGTTCCTAAACCCTAAACCCTAAAAATCATCCGAAGGCCTGAGCCCAGGTAACAGGACAAAATAGCAGAACCTCGAAAAAGCTCGAACTTAAAACCGAACATGAGATGCCCCGAACCTTTTTGGGGGTTTCTGGCTTGGGTAGCAGCCCAAAGGCTAAACAGAATTGCAGAGCTTTCGTGAGTTTCGGAAACCCCATTCATCCGAGGGTACTTATCCAAAGCTCTAGGGGTTTGGGTTTGGGAATTTCAAGGGTCACAGTTCCGTCAAGGCTGTTTTAAACCTTAAGAGTTCAGGGACCTTTCTGTCTGAACAGAAGCTTGAAGGTTGAGTTACTAGGGAGTAGATCCTGGGAAGAGGGAACGTCTTGTCTCTGATGGCGGCAATGCATCCCAGGGTCGAGGGGGGTGGAGCTACGTGGGGAGGTTGAGAGGATTTGCGTTTATGACTAGAGTTCGGGATACCGTCATTCACTCCCCGACGTTGCTTTGCACTGCTTTGCAGGAGATGCTTTAGGGCCAAACTTTAGGGCCTTTAGGGTTTGGTGCTTAGGGCCTAAAGTCTATGCGTGAGTTCGGCCGTCATTCTTGCTTGTGAGTTGAGGCTTCAGGGTTTCTGGTGCAGAGGCCATCATTTGAGGTGCAGGATGAGTTCAGGAGCTAAGGTTCAAGGTTCGATTCAAGCAGCTCTTTGGACTTATGTCTTGAAGTTGGTGGCTGTGGCAACCGAGGATCCAGGCTATAGCCTGTGTTGTCTCTCGTCTGAACTGGCGTGTGCAACCCATGGCTCATAGCCGAAGTGCCTAGAGTGCGGAACCTTTGACCTTTGGGATAATGTATGGGCCTTAATAAAATGAAAAGGGTTTTGGGGGTCCGTATTACAACTCAAGTATACTATACCCCAAACCCTATGCTAGTTATGAAGGCCCCTATATCACTGTAGCTCGGCAAGCAAGAACAGATTCACGGAAGAATTAAGCGTTGTTGTCTGCTTGAGCTGGTGGTCACAACCACGGTGAGGCGGGGTGGATGGATTGGGGGTTGGGTGGAGGGGGGGCGGGCTAGACATGGTTTGACGAGGTCTACTGGGGGTTGGGAAGTGGTTCGAACTTGTCTTAGAGTTCGGCAAAAAAACGTGGCTGAAGCGTTTCAGATCTGTGTAAACGGCACTACGGTCACTACGTTGTGGCATTGGAAACCGTCCTGAAACCCTTCAACATCCCTCGGAGCCCACTCTGAAACTCTTTACTTTCCCGTAGAAGGGCCAGGCGCTTTCAAGCCAACACCGCTTTGGAATGAGCTGCAGCGGCCACTATCGGCTCTTAGCAACAGCCCTACAATCATGTTCATCATCATGTCGTTGCTGGCGTTGGGGTGCTGATGCTGCTGGTGTTGTTGTTGGCGGTGCTGCTGCTAGTGCTGGCGCTGGAGCTTGTGATGGTGATGGTGATGATGCCGACGACGAGCATATTGTTGACATCCTTGATGACGGTGAGGACGATGATGATGATGATGATGATGATGATGATGATGATGAGGCTGGCGAGGAGGAGGATGAGGATGATGTTGTTCTTGACGTTGAAGATTGATGTATGATGGTGATGGTGGTGATGATGATGGTGGTGGGGATGGTGATGATGGCGTTAGTGATGGTGGTGATGGTGATGATGGTGATAATGGTGATGGTGATGGCTGCGATGAAAAAAGCTCTGATGACAATGATGATAATGATGATTATGTTTATGATGATGATGATGATGATGATGATGATCGCGACGATGATGATGGTGATACTGATGGAGATGATGTCCGCGAGGGTGCCGACAATGATCCGGATGGTGATGATGTGGTGCCGGTGATTGGGCATGGAGTGAGGCCGCATCTGTGTTCGTGATGAGGTTCAAGAGAGCTACACTACACTGTTGTTGCTGAGTGAAGAGGGGGGACAAGTATGACAAGCTGGCATGCCCTTAGTGAACCAGGGCGTGTATCGAGCTTCTCATGAGCATCGCAGCTTATTTTCGGAATCGTGGTCAGAAATTTCATGGAGGGTCGTCCCTGATTAGGCAGGACCGGGCAGGCGGGCACGGGAGTTCCCGGTGGTTGTTGACGGTTTCGAAGCTGATTCATGCTTGAGAGTGGCATCATTTTGGGAAGCCAGCAGCAAGAAAGCATGACAAGGTCTCCTGTGTTCCAGCCACGGCCTGCTGCCTTGGCGTCGTCGGAGTTGTGTGGGTGGCCATGCGGCCATTGATCGGCACCAGGGCCCCATCACTAGAGAATCCGTGCTTCACAAGGGCAGAAGGAACCAGAGGGGAATTATTCGTCGGCTTTCTTGCAAACTGTTTGCAACATGCTGCCAAACGAGAGCCCTCTCTTTCCTGCAGAAGACGGAAGCTTGCATAGGCTTCGCAATTCCTGAGCATACCTATGCTACAGGGTGTAGGAGTCAAGTGTTTAGGGCTTAGTTGTTGGGGTACAGGGCGCAGGATCAGGACCCGCCTGGAGAGTCTTGGACCCCTCCTGACCTCCAAGGTATACCACTAGTGCTTGTCTTCGTCCGGCCCTCAGATGCTCATATTATAGTATATTATATCACTTTGTACTAGATTATTTATGCTATGTTACATTATTTATAGTATATCATAGTATATTGGAGCGGTCCTAGGCCTATTAAACCCTCGGAAAGCCTCAACCCTAAGGCCAGGCAGCGCAGGAAGCCAATCTGCAATATGTTAGCATCCTTTGCTGCTACTGCCGCTACTACTGTTTCTGCTGCTGTGCTGAAGATGGGTCAACATAGACTTTCGCAGGACAACCAGGCCCGAGTTCTGTTCGGGCTCCGGCTTTCGGAGAGGGTGTTGAGAGCTAAAAGCGGGCAAATTTCAGAAGGACAGACGGTTGAAGGCTTGGGCTTTGGATCCCAGAGGCATTGACACGTAAACCAGCCCTTCTTTCGGACAGAAGAGGATACAGAAGCCAGGTTGCCACCATGGTTGCTGCGATTGTCTGGAAGACTCAGTTTGCGAATCTTGGCTGCCTGTCAAGCTGGCACTTTAAGTTCGAATAAGAAGCCGCTTGCTCCTTGACTGCCTCACGCATTTCTTGTCAGGGCAGCGTAGACAGGGCTGAATGTGTCGGACTGGTTTTTCGCTTGCGTCTTAAATGCTGGTATTGCCAGAGAAGCTGCAACACCGGCAAGCCTCCGCCACGAAGTGGGTAAACTGGACAAGCCTCAGCACACGAACCTAGAAGCGGGCAACAGATGGAGTTGTCAAAGATAGCAGACAGCAGTTTCATGTAGATCATGAGTCCTAAAGCCCTGAACCCTCAACCCTATCCAGCAAAGCACCGCAAAGCAAGGAAGAAGGGGAAGACCCATGAGAGCGGCGGGCTCACAAATGTTCAAGGCATTGGCTGAGCCGTGTTCCATCAAGAGAATAGTAATGATTGAACCTGATAGGTATTGATATGACAAAGGTATAAACAGTCTAGATACATGGAGTATGGTATAAACAGCATGAAATATGATGCCTAGGAGTGTTTCAGTAGTTAAAGGTTTTGGGCCTCAGGGCTTGATCCTATCGGGCCAGTATGCGTGCCTGCCATAAAGTTGCCACAGCCCATCGCAATTGGTTGGTCCTGTTAAAGCCAACTGACAGAGCGCTCAAACCGAAAACCTGGCAAGCAGATGATGGTTGAGCTATGTCAGTCGTTCGAGGGGGTATCTCTGTACTTAACTACGACATGTGCACTCAAGGGGCCGTGAACAAGCCCGTACTCGTAGGTGTCGGGCTATCAGCACGACCTCTGGGCTACCCACTGAGGTTTTGGGCTCAAGGGTTGAGAGTTTATGCTTTAGGGTTCGGGATTGGATGTGTGTTCTTCCCAAAAAATCCGCAGCGCTTGCATCCAAGAGAGTGCTATGTTGAAGTGAAGCACACATATCCACAACTCCTCTTCGTGAGAGCTTAAGCAATTCAGTGTAATATCACCTTGGGCCATGTGATGTGGCAGGACAAGCCCGTGTGCCTTGAACGAAAGTAATTGACAGTTCACAGCATTCAGTGCCAAAGGTTATGACGGGATGATTGCAAATTAATCTGGCGCGAGTACAACAACTCTCCAGCAACGATGAAGGTATCCCTCTTTCCATGAGTTTGTGCCACCCTTGTGGGGTCAGTTTAGGGCAAGTTTAGGGTCTGTGGAACGCCCATCGCATCCAACTGCCGCTCCTAAATTTCATCTGAGAACAGGCACCGTCGTCGGAAATGCGTATAGCGGTGCGCAGCCCAGCTGTGACTGGTTTTGATCCGAGGTATTGCGTGAGGATCCATGGTTTTTCGAACTAGGCCTGCTCCCCTTTGGATTACAGCGAACTGGTTACTAATTTTCGTATAGAGTATAGTATAGCATCGCATAATTTCGCATGCTAGGGTATAGCAAAGCATAGTATAGTACAGTATAGCACAGCCTAGTCTAGTTCAGTATAGTTTAGCATAGTATAGTATGGCATAGCGCATTCTAGTTTACATAGGTAATATAAAACATAACATGCTTAGATAACATCATGCAACTGAACACTATACAGCATATCGGCATACTATACAGTACGCTCATGATGTGGCATAGTAAATCACAGCAAATATCTTTCAAGATAGGGCGAAAGTTCACTTTGGGCCCTCTCCTCGTATGAACCGGCGCATGTAGAGCTCGCAAATCTAAGCACAAGCAGCACAATCACGATTATAGCTATTTCACAATCATCATCGCCATATCTTGCAACCAGGCGGACCTCACGTTTTCTGCTCAGAAATGTTTTGATCAGGAATGGAGCCAGGATGTCAAAAGAAGCGACTAAGCCCTATAATTAGACCAAATTCTAAGCATATCTGCAGCAGCCCCAGCAGTCCTGAAGCCTGAATCCCTTCAAGTTGTGACCCATGAGATCCATGAGATCTTCTGGCCAGGCCCCGTGCACGAGCCAGTGGCTCAAGGCTTCCTCATGGCCCTGCGGCAAGAGTATGTTTACGGACAGCCAGGCGCGCAGCATTGGTGTTGTCCTGTGGCCCGCGCCTTGGAGACAGGTAACCGAAGCAATCGAGACTGATTAGGAGGTGTTATGAAGGGGAATTAGCCTTGCGACAGCGATTGGACGAGTTGAAAGCAAGGAGCAGGTCGCTCAGAGACTACAGTGGAGAAGCTGAGAGAGGGAAACAGGTCGTTCCGAAGGGAGTAGTGCAATGACAGGAAACATGTTTCAACTGGGGGAACTTTCGCAAACCCTTGATTTGAGAAAAAGGGTGCCAAACGGGTCAAAGGGGTTCGAGACTCTCCCACCACAGGGGGCTACTGCCGCTCCTAAGCCAGGAAATCCTTCGAACAGGACAAGAGAATCGGAGAACGAGGAGCAGACCGCCGAAAGGGGCGAAGAGTTGGAGACAGTGGAACAGAGCATTCAACAGGATCGAAGACGTGTAGAAAGGTTGTTGAGAATGAGACAAAAGCCGCTCGAAACACATGTTGTGAGTATAGATTTTGCAAAAGGAGCGTTCAATCGCGACTACACACTATGATGGAGGGGCCCGCACTCGAGGGGCTTTAAATTTTGCAAGGAAGTAAACAGTTGACAAAGGAGCACGAAGGGTTCGAGAGAGAATAGGCAGTCTCAGAGCAAAGCGTGCAACGGAAAACAGAAGATCCCAGAACACGGATAAACGGTTTCGAAGAAGGGGACCTAAGCAACGGACTAGAGAGTTTGAGAGGAAGCAGACAGGCGGCCGGAAGTGATTGACAGTTCGAAAGGGTGGAGCAAGCCTCTCGAACGGGACCTACAGATTTTGAGAAGGCTAAGCCATCCGTTCGAGAGGGGTGAAAGAATTTGAGCAAGAGGTGCAAATCGCTCGAGAGGGAATCACAGACAAAATGATTAGACAAGGTCTGCGACAGGAGCAAACCGCTCAAACGGAAGTAGAAAATTTGAGAAAGAGCAGCGAACCACTCGAACAGGATTTGAACAGTTTGCTCAACATTGCTCGAGACGTTGACAACATGGCCAAACGCGGGAAATGACCAGGGATTTGAGAAAGAGGAGCAATCCGCTCGAAATGCATTGGGGTGTGTCTGAGAAGAAGCAGCCAGTTGTCCAAGAACGGATAGAAGATTTTGTCACAGAGCAGCACCTTCGGAAGGAGAAGCAAAACGCCCGTCAAGGGCTTGAGAATGTAAAAAAGATTCGGTCTGAGAAATAGCGCAAACCCTTCGACAAGGTCGTAGAGCATCTGACAACGAGGACGACAGGGACCAGAGCGTGTCGAAAGTGATTAGACATGCTTGAAAAAAGGAGCAAATCAATCGAAAGGGGTTCGAGAATGTGAGACTTATGTTGAGGGTTTTAAACAAGAAGCCCACACCGCTTAAAAGAAACCCAGCGTTTGCGAAAGATTGACAAACTGTTCGAGACGAGAGAATTCGAGATAGCAAAGCAAACCCCTGGCCACCAGAGCAATTGAGGCAGCGGAGCAAAACGCAATCTGAGGAGGAGGAAGAAGAGGAGGAGCAAACACCGTGACAAACACAAGAAGAGCAAGAGCGGCAACAAGCCGGCAAAAGAGTATTGAGAGTAAAAACTACAGCAACAACAGCAAAGCAGCATAAACGACTAATAGGAAGGACAAGACGAAGAGCAGGGACAAGAACCAGATCCCGAGCAAGAACAATAACAGAAGCAAAAAGAGTGCCGATGAGGAAAGTGTAATCATAACACAAGCAATAGCTGCATCAGCAACACTAACTCCAACAGTCGTATCGGTGAAATGCAGGAGCAATAACTACCAAAATAGCACATAACGGACGTTAGCAAAAAGCAAGACAGGCAATGACAACAAAAAGTAAAAGTGACAGCCACAACAACGAGTGAGCAAAGTTCATGAACACACGAAGCTTCCGCTACCACAAGCACAATAGGATCTGTAACAGCAAGAACCGGATAGCAGGAGCATCAGCTCATTAGCAGCAGGAGCAGATGCGACCAAAGAAGCAGCTGCAGTCAAAACGACAGCAACAACGACAGCAGCAGCAGGTGCGACATGAGAATGAGCCTCCAGACTAGGCAAACTCTTGTTCCATCGGAGCTTCTGCCAGGCGCAGTTGGCCAGTTCTTCGAGACGGCGCCAAACGCGGAACAGTACCTGCAGGCCAGGGGGGCGGTGACAGCCGAGAGGTAGAGGTTTACGGGCTCCACAGAGTGATTAGTTCGATGTGGAATTCCAGGGCGTCGATTCAAAGTCGTGGCTGCTGTTGACTAATGCTGACATGCTGCGAGGCTTCAGACTGTAGGTTTCTGGGTGTTCAAGCGCGGGCTACTCGACTTTTGCCTTCCCTGGACCGGACAGCGTCGGACACTTACACAGATTTTTTTTCGGGGAGCTGAAGTCTGCCGACTTATGTTCGGCCATGAGGCTTATGTAGCATGCAGAAGACCGCTTCCTCTTGCTAACCGGTTGCCCGATTCCCCCCAAAAGACTCTCACATGCTTTCTTGGTTTCGGTGCTTTTTCAGCGTGGTGCCGGGAGCTGTCGTGCAGCAATGGGTTTTGTAATTCAAAACCTCGGAGACTCGGCCGGCTGCCTGAAGCCTCCAGGACCCGCTTGTTAGGGTTTAGGGTTTAGGGTTTAGGTTTTAGGTTTTAGCGTTTAGGGTTTAGGGTTTAGGGTTTAGGTTGTGGTTTGAGACGTCCCTGCATGCTGCGGCAGTGGAAGTACCGCACCTTTTCGTGAACCTGCAAGACCTCGATTCGCGAGCGAGGGATTGCACCCTCAACGTAAAGCTCTACACGGCCAAGCCTAAACCCTACACATTGCAACCCGAATTCCTTCAGGACTCTCATAAACCACACACGGAATTGCAGATCGTTCCAGTCACACGATTGCAACATGTCTGTCGGCATCTGGCCAATCGCTAGAACATGTTCTAGACCAAAGCCCCCCCAGAATACCACTACAAAACCAGAAAAGCCCCCCTCTCATAATGCCACCCTCCGAAAACCCACCAAGCCCACCCTAAACACGAAACCCAAAAACGAAGCTTGTATTCCTGGCATGACAACTGGTGTGAGCAGTGGTATTCTCATTGTTAGTTGTGCTATTACGAATATGGATCTTAGCCTTCTGATGATTGCTACTGTTAACACCCGAAATCGGAAGCAAGCCAGGCCTATGAGGAGCAGGTGAGAGCATCTGGCAACCCCTCCGCTCCAATCTCAGAAATTGGCTCAGGGTTTAAGTATAAATGGTTTGGGATTTATTGTTGAGGGCTTCGGGATGGGAGGATTGGGAGTTACCTTAGCCTCCTTTCAGCCTTGTGCCAGGATCATCTAGACAAGGCTTCCAGCTAGGCTTCGATTTGTTCTTTCGGTAAGTGTATGTACAGGTGTCATCGCCATGCCGAAAGGTGCCGCAGTCGTGTAACGGCTTACTACAGTCTATATGCTAGGAGCTGGGGATTGGGAGTTTAGTGAAATTTAGTGAATGCTTCTTCTCGGTGCAAGCGTTCAGTGTTCATGGCGTTCGTGCTTTGTGAGGGGCGGGCAGGGCCAGGGGTGCAATGGCTTTCAAAGTTCAAGCTGCGCAGGCTTATGCGAGTCACTGTTGATTTTCGCCGAAAGATAAAACCTCCAAACCGTAAGCAGGTTCAGGGCTTGAAGTTTAGGGTCAGTTCGGCTGACGAGTGCGACTCAGCATCCCCAACACAGAGCCACACCGATTGCATCAATATTGTTGGAGCAGGCTGTGTAATTACGACCACGACGCTCATGTTGCATGCTTACTGTTCTTCGCGGTTTCCGGTGCATTACTTTGTCGCCGGGTCCCCGTAAAACATGCCCATGGAGAGGTGCCCCTAGCATTTAGTCCAGCAAAGGCCTCTGCTTCACATCCAAGAATCCGAATCCGAAATCTCAGTCACTTAGGAGACCATCACCCAGATTGGTCGCTCCTGGGGTATGCGTGGCTCTGAGTAGACCTGCCGTATGTAGCTCAAAGAGCTACGGCACACAGTCTCGCTTGCGGTTGCCGAGTCCGACCTCTGAGGTGAAAAGTTTTGATGGTAGTTGTAAAACAATCACAATAAGAACAGCGAAAGTAATAGCAATAGAAGCAGTAGCAATAGTAATAGGAGTAGTAGAGTTAGTAGTCGTACTAATGATATCAATGGCAATGAGAATATAGTGAACTGCCAATATTCATAATAATGATTCTTACAAACTCAATCCGCGTGTTTGCTGTCATTGTTCATACGACTCATACGACTGCAGTTTGTGCTACGGCCAGCAATACTGCCAAAGATTGTACTAATCTGCGACTGCTCCTTTCCGCGTTAACCACCACCACCGCCGCAACCACTCACCGCTGCCAACGTCTTAACTGTTGCTTCGTAGTTTGTGGCGGTCGCGGCTGCCACCGCTGCTGTTGCTGGCTTTGAATAGTGACCGTGAGCATGATGACGAGGATGCTGGCACGGACACCAACTCTGCTGCTGCCATTGCTGCTGAAGAAGCACTTTTCCTTCTGTTACACGATGGCGTCTTCCAACGAACCATGACGGTTGTTGCTGACTTTTCTTATTTTGCCAATGATTCAACTGGTACGAGCTGTAGGTTAACACTGATTATGGACGTTAAGAACTGGATTTTACTTCCACTGCATCCGCGAGATATTCCTGGCGTGCTGGTGCACCCATGGTACTATGGTAATTATTCTCGCTGTCTGAGCCGGCACCGCTTTTTGTGTACCTTTCCGGGAAGGTGTCTCAAAGCTTGCGCCAAATAGAGCGATTCCTGCTTGTAGGGCCACCTGAGCCGTGTCATCTGACAGAGCCCTGAGCCCCAAACTCCCTGCACGCCTGGGCCCGTTCCAAGCAGCTGATTCCGGGAAGTGTTGGGTCCCTGCGGGCTCACATCCTAAGTTCCCCTCGGTCGCTTTTGTCCCCTCCCCCCCAACCTACCTCCCCGCATGAACGCGCGCTGACACCAGGGCAGATCAGAAGAAAGCGTGAAATCAAAGTGCGAACGCCTGACGGCAGGCGACAAACCAGAATCCTTAGCCATACAGATCATTGGAGTTGAGCGTGCTACTGCATGTTCAAAACTCATGTTCACAAACAGTTGAAGAAAATCAGTCTGTATTCCAGTTGCAGCTGAAGCGATCACAAGCCAGTTCTTCTCGCTTTCCGTTTGTACAGCTTCTTGTCAGAGTAACAAGAAACAGCTAGTTCCCATACCAGTAACATTACGGTTATCGGGCTGTCAGCGCCAATGTCGCTATACTCACGACGGCATCATAAACGGAAGTAGCTTCTGAAGGTCTTCGAAACACTCGAAAGGCTTAGGTTGCTGCTCATCGGCGGGTTGGCGCGAGACGGAGCACTGCTCCTCTTCTGAGCTTGGATACACTTCAGCTGCAATGCACTACGCTATTTTCAGGCACGACGCTCCACGAAAGACATCGCTGAATCCAAGACCTATAGCAAACACAACGAGCCAACGCTCAAAGAGTCAAATAGGAGAATTTGGACCCAGGGTTAGGTCTCAGGGTTTAGGCCTGCAACCCAGGTAGAGGGTGCTGGAGGGATCGAAGGGCTCCGGGCTGAAACTCGTCAGATTTTTGCGCCCCTTGTGAAACAAGGGGACCTTCTACAGAAGATATTTGTCGCAGATGGCACCCCTCGACCACACACGCGTGACATCCTTCCCTCGAGGTGAAGATGCCAAGAGGTACCCTGGGTGAGTCGAAGAGCAGTTCACCAACATGTCCCCATAGGTCTGGGAACTTCGGGGGCTTAATGCAGAGGGTTTCGGGAGTGGGTGTTTTCGGGTGGCATTGGGCGTACGCGCCTGGAACCATCAACGTATGAGGAGCCCCTGGACCAGTAGACCCTAACCCAATGATCCCTGATGTATTGCTTTACCCAGCTCAGAGTGTCGGCGAGGGGTGTTGCGATCCACGAACTGGCGTAGTGATACGTTTAGTGAACACGAGTCCTTGCAGATGCATCGTGACGATCGACCAGCTTTCTGTCTGAGGCTGCCGGAGTAGCGTTTTGGTTTAGGACTGTTGGGTTTAGCATTTAGGGTTCGACGGTTCAGGATGTTGCTTCGTGACATGATGGTCCACTACTCATTCAACCCGAAACCTCGATTCATAACCGACCTCGACCAGTGCAACGGGCGAAGTGGAGTACACCGCCGCCTGTGAAGTGGTTCTTGTGTCATTGGGTAGTCTAATGTATTCGTGAAGCGTGGTCAATCCGCACGACTGGAACATGACCTGCTTGAAGCGTGACCGAAATGTTGTGATTTGAGGACGCTGTTTGGAATTGTGGTTTTCGTAGTGCTGATGCAGAAAGGTGAGCCGTCCTGCATTGCTAGCTGGGGCCTGACGAGAACACGACTTCAATTAAGCTGACAAGTTTCCGGCAGTGCGGCAAAGTTGAAGCGACATCCGGTGCAGAAGGAGGCAACGACCGATTACTTCGGGGACAGCCCTCAGCCCTCGAAGTGGTCTCCGACCCGTACACCTCAAGAGTGTTAAGTGTTCGGGTTCCCTGTACAGCGCCATCTGTTACCTGGCGTTCATCGGCAAAGGGCGCGAAGATTGAAGCTGCACGATTGCTGTGAGTGTTGTGTGTTTCAAGAGCTAAGGAAGCAGAGCCAGCCTGTCCCCAAATAGATTTCATCTTTCCCTCGAAATACTTCTTCAGCATCAGCATGTTGGTTCACCACCGGCTCATGAAGGCCTCAGGGATCTTGTCTTGTTCGACATCAGCCCACTATAGGAAAACAATGTGTAATAGAAATTTTAGACATCTCTTTCAAAAAGATTAGATAAATTGCAAACAAGGAGCAAAACGCACGAAAGGAACTACGTAGAGAATTTCAGAAGAAGCAGCAACCCGCTCGAAAGAGACTAGAGAATTTCGAAAGAAACTAAAGAATTGGAAGCCAAGGAGCAAACCGCTCGAAAAGAACTGGAGAATTTCGAAAGGAACTAGAAAATTCAGACTACGGAGCAAGCCGCTCGAAAGAGACTCAAGAATTTGCAAACAAGGAGCTAACCGATCGAAAATAATCGCTTCCCCCATTTATTAAAT